>JAJMZS010002949.1:0-114653 GCA_023807205.1 Isotricha prostoma | reverse complement strand
AAAAAAATTTAAATTAATGAAAATAATAATAATAAAAAAGAAAAATTATTTACAAAATATATTTCCTTACAAATTTTTAGACCATATATTATTATTATATTTAAATTAAATAATTTAATTTTACATATTCCATTTAAAAAATCATTCATTAATTACTTTTCTATTTTTTATTATTTAAAAATCTTTATTAAATTTATTCAAAAGTAATATGCTTATCCCAAATAAAAGATTATTATTTAATATTTTTTATTTGAAAAGTTATTATTTCTTATTTATTTTGATTTTTTTTGTATTATTTATAATTAATGAAAAAAATAATTTATCAAAATTATATGTTTTTGAATGGGATTGGAAAAAATAAAAAATTGACAAAAATAAATTTTTGTTATATAATAATTATGTGTTAATAGGAAAAATATATTTTTTTAGAAAATATTCAATATTCAACACCAATAAAATGATGTTTTAAAGAAAAAAGAATTAAAAATATTCAAATTTTTATAAAGTCAAAAAGTAAATTTAAATAAAATATAAATTTATATATAATACTTATTTCAATATCAGATTGGAAATTTAGAAAGAGATTAGAAATCATCAAAATGAGAAATTATTGGTAAAATTTTTAAAAGATATTTTTTTGTTATGAAATTTTTTTTCTTATCATAATGATATTCTTACTAACTTAATATTAATTCTATTATTTTTTTTAAAATCAATCTTTTCTAAATGTTAATCATTTATATATCGATTTTATTATGCTTATTTTTTTAATTTAATTATAAATATATATTTTTAATTTAATATTATTTCTTTCACTTTTATTTTATATAATTTTTTTCACTGTAAATTTATTTATATAATTTCATCATTAAAAATATTAAAAGTATTTTAAATCATTATTAATAATATTATTTTTATATTATTTTTCATTTTATTAATTGTTATTAATAAATTTATAAAAAAAAATTATTAATAAAAATTGCTAATATATAATATAAATTCTTGTTATTTTCATAATAAAATTTAAATTTTATAACAAAAGATACTACCCCTATATTTATAATTTATATACTCCAATTTAAAAGTTGGGTAGCCTCACTTTCTTCATATGAAGGCATTATTTCTTTAAAATAATTTATGTATAAATTATTTTGTAATAAATCTTCTATACTACAAACACTTCCTTCTTTTTCTTTTTCCTGTATGTAATATTTTGATATTTTATTTAAATTTAAATTGTCAAAATCATTAATTTCTTTTGTTAATATTTCTTTTGATTTTTCTATTCCTTTACTTAATTTTCTAAATATTGGATTAATTAAATTGTGATTTAAGTTATGATTTATTACATATTTTTGAGCAATTAAATAAAGATTTTCCTCATTTTCTAAATTTACTGTTTCATTTATTTCACTTCCATTTGGAAGTTTTAAATTCAAAAATATACTATTAAATAAAAATTTATTATTATTATTTTGTAATTTATAATCATGAAGTAAATTGTTATCTTGAGTTTTATTTTTTTTATTATTTATAGAATTTGAATGATGATTATTTTTTGGTGATAAATTTCCAGATGAAAAAGCATTATTATTATTTTCATTATTCATTTTATCAAAATTAAGATTTATTGAACTATTATAAATAGGGATTGAATTTTTATTATTTTGATTTTGATAACTTTTACTCCCTTTATTATTATTGTTAACTAAAATATTTCTCATATATATATTATTAGTTTTCTTTTTCATATCAATATTATTTTTTGGATGATTGTTAATATTATTATTATTAATTTGATATTGAGGAAATTTAAACATATTTTGTTCTGAATTTATATTTTGAATATTGGAATACATATTAGGATTATATAAATTCATATTTATTGGAATTCTATTATAATTAAACATTTGATCATTCATATATGAATATCCAGGATTAATATATCTAAAATTATTATTATTATTTATTGGTACTGGTCTATTTGAGATATATGTATTTTTTGTTGATAAATTACTTAAAGAATCTGAATTCATTGACATTGAAATAGACTTATTACCATTTGAATTCATTTTTAATTCATCTGTATTATGATTAAAATCAATTGGAATATCATTTTGATAATTCATATTTAAAGAATTTAATAAATTATTATTAATTTGTTCATTATAATTGTTCATATTTTTAAAATTCCTTTGAAATGATGATTGATTTTGATTTATCATTGTGTTATATCCTTGAAATATATTATTCATTATATTATTATTATTATTGATTATTTGTTGATTTGTTATATTTGGTTCAAAAAAAGAAAATTGATTATTCATTTGTATATTATTTATATTATTATTATTTATATTATTCATAATTATATTATTTGAATCAATTTGTGGATTTATATTAAAATTATTATTATTATAAAATAATTTTTTTGATGCACCATTAATTGAAGGATAAAAATAATTTGTATTATTTGAATTATTATTATGATTTATTAATTTTTGATAAAATTTTAGTTTTTCGTCTTGAGAATTAATTGTATTATTATTTATAATATTATTATCCTTAATTTCTATATGTTTTTCATTATCATTTTGTTGATTTTCTTTTTTTTTTTTTTTATTTTTTTTATATCCTAAACCAATACCATTATTTTTTAAGTTATCATTCAAATTTTCAGATAAGATTTTTCCTTTCAAATTTGTTTTATTTTTATTAATTTTTTTATAGACTTGATGTTCAGATATATTATCTTTATGATCATTTTTTTTCATTTTAATGTCATCTTTCTCTTTTTGATGAAAATCTAAACTTAATTCATTATTTTTATTTGAATTATCATTTTCTTCAAATTCCCATTTTTCAAAGTCATTTGAAGCCATTAATAATTAATTATTAAATTTTAATTAAAAATAGTACATTAGATTTTAACCATATATTTTTAATAATATTAAATAATTAATTCATTGTATGCATAAAATTATTTTTTAAATTACTTCTTCTTTTTTTCAATTCATATTTTTATATCTTTTCAAAAATATATTTTAAAATAAATAAATCATCTAATTAATTTAATGTTAAATTGAAAATTAATTATAATATTATTATTATTTAAATTATTGCTTTTCATTTTTTTTGTTTTTCACATTCTTTTTTATTTCTTTTATGAACCAACCAAATTTTAATATTTTTTATATTATCTTGTAATTGGAATAATTTTTTTTTATAAAGGGATAATAATGTCAGATTTTACCTTTTTAAATTTTATTATGTTTCTTATATTTAATTTTTATTATTAATAATATACTACAATAAAAATTATTTTTCTTCTTCTCATTTCTTTAGCTAATAATATATCTATCTATTTATGAAAATCAAAAATTTAAATTTATGAAAATAAGAAATAATTATATTTTCTTCTTTTTTAAACCTGTCTTAAAAAAAAATTTCAATAAATAATCTATAAATCTATGTTTTATAGTTTATTTTTAAATGTTTTCAATTCAAAAAAAAAATTACTCCTCATTATTTAAAAATTCCTCTTTTCTATAGGAAATTAAAGCAAAATTCAATCATATTTTATAAGAAATTATTCATAATTTTTATTGTGGTTTTAATTATATTCAATTAGATTTTATTTAACAAATATTATTTAGTTATATTTTATCTACTCATTTTTTTTATATAGTTCACGAAATTAAAAGTAAATCGTAAATTCAAAAATTGAAAACTCCAAATTTTCATTTTATTTTTTCTGAAATTTTTATATATTCATTCGAAGATAAAAATTAACTTTTCATATGATTAAAAATGCTCCATAAGAAATAACTCAGATAGATTAGATTATATATGTGATTAATTTAAACATTAAATATGAAAATGGTTATATTAGATTATTTATACTTTGAATTTTTAATAAAAGAATCAACAATTTTAACATGATTCATTTCTTTTAATGAAAGTTTATCAAAAAAATATCTAAGAAAAAAGAGCCACGTTGAAGTTTAAGTATGTATATAATCATACGCTTTTTTAAAATATTAAAAAATACACTTTAGATGATTTTATTAAATATAAAAAAGAAATACTTCATTAAAGTACCAGATTTAAAGTTTTTTTTAAGTTTTTTATTTATTAAATCATCACAAGGATTATAGAATGTCAAGTGATGTTGTATAATATTTCTATTATTTTATAATTTTACTTAATCAAAAAAGATAAAAAAATTTTCATATATATTTTAGTTAAAAATACTATCCAAGTTATTTATTCTTCATTTTAATGGATTAGTTTATTTTCTAATTTATTCTTTTTAGTTTTGAAAATATTGACAGTTTAAAAAAAATTAGTATAAATCATTTCTTCAGATATAAATTAATTTTAGTAATTTTAGTACTTTTAATGGTTTATTTATTTATTATATGGTAAAAGAATTTAAAATTTGCATTATAAATGATTTTTGATTTTTATTTATAAAAATTTATTTTTATATCTTATAACCTATTTCCATTTTTCTACGTTAGATAAGATAATGGTCTAAGAAATAATTTATTTTTTTTATTAATAAATAATTCATATTCTCTTATATTTTTACCCAAAAAAATATTTAGAATCAAGAAATACAAAAATATATCACAATGTAAAAAAATTTGGTTATTATAAATTTCTAATAATTTTTTAACTTAAAAACCTATTCAAAAATTAATTTTTATTTGGAAAAAAAACAATTTTTCTATCTTCATATATTATTTATTAATTTGAAACAAATGTATAATGGGCTATTTCCAAATGATCCATTTGGATTTCTTTTGGAATTTCCTCAAATTATACTATCATTAGATGAAATAGATAAACTTATGTCTAATCAATATCAACAAATTCAAAACAATTTTGATATTCTTTTTTCTTTATATAATAATTATTTAGGGAATTCTAAAGATAATAAAGAAACAAATTATGAAATGTTAAATATTATAGATAAAAACGATGATTCAATACAAAAAATTTGTCTTAATTTAATTCAAAAAAATGATATAAATAAAGAAAAACCTTATTTTAAAGTCTCTTATAGAACAAAAAATAAAAAAAGGAAGTATCAAGTTGATTGTATGACTAAGAAACTTAATGTAAATTTTTTTAAATATATGAAACAAAATAAAAAAGAATTAAATATAGATAAGAATATATTAAATTTCTTTAAAAAACATATGAAATTAACATCTAGAACAATTATTGAACAATTAAAAAAAAAATGTCCAAAAATAAATGAATATTTCCAAAAATTTTTACAATCAAATATATTTACACATTTAATGGATAATATTAAACAAAAAAATGATGAAGAATATTCAAATTTATTTATTAAACATGTAAAAAATCATCAAAAAATAATTAATGAAAATATTGAAGAAAATGTAAAAAATGAAAATATTGATGTAAATAATAATTGTGAAAATATATGATTGAAATTATCAAAAAAGATTAAAATTATTAATTAAAATATTAATTTTGTTCTGTTAAATTTGTTTTAGATGTTTATTATAAAATATTTATTATATTACATATTATTACATATTGTAAAAATTTTTAAGTTCAATTATTTTGAATGTTATAAATAACTGGAGTTAATTACTCATGTAGAGATTAACTTTTTGGTGTTTATAAGTATAGTCTCTATCTTTTGGAAAATAAAAAAGTTGAATTATATTTTTGTTTCTAAATATCAAATTAAATATAAATTTACATATTAATTAAATGAACATAATTCATAATTGATAACATCATTTTAGGTCAATTAATTTATTTTAATCATTAATTTTTATAAATTCAATTCTTTTATTAATCTAGATAACTTCTTTATTAAAGATTTAATTAAATTTATTTTTATAATTTATAATAATTTAATTTAAATAAAGTAAATACATAAAAAACATTTTCCTAAAAAATAAAAATTTTAATTTAAGATTAAAATAATTAAAAAACAGTTTTTCCTAAATAAAGTTGAATAGAATATCCCAAGAATATAACACCAAGAATAAAATTAAGAACACTTTCATGTAAATACTTAATTAATTTTTTTCCTAAAAAAACTCCTAAAAAAACACTACAAGTTAAAGCAAGACAAGAACCTAAAAGTACACCCCACATTTCATAAATACCACTCATAATCATAGCAGTAAATTGAGTTCTATCACCACATTCAGAAATACACATTGAAGAAAAAATAGTCCAAAAAATTTTAAAATCAATCTCATTTTCATTTTTTCTTTTTTCTTCATTATCATTTATAGTTTCTTTAACTCCTAAAGTATCTCCTGGACCAAAAGATATTAAATTTTCATTTTTATAATCTTCTTTTTCAATTAAAGGAGTTGTTAATTCATTTTCATTACTTTCTGGTATAACTTGTAAATTTTTATTATCTTTTTCATTGTCTTCATTTGGATTTTCAGCTTCTAAAATTTGAGCTTCGAAACTTTCTGCACTATCTTGAAATGAGTCACCAATTAAAAATAAACCATAAAAAAAAAATATCATTAATCCAATGTAATCTAATAAGTTTTGATATAACATTCTATCAATTCCAAATCCTAAAAAAACTGCTATACAATTCATAAATATTTCTGCTAGTAATGCTGATGTTAAAATTGTTATTTGATTTGTTTTCATTTGAAGAATTATTAACATTATAAATGTTTTATCTCCTAATTCTGCTAATAATATTATTATAAATGCTTGAAGAGCAGAAAATTCAAATGGAAGTTGAAATTTATTTTCTACGAAAATTTCTGTTTGAGGTGGTGTTGAGTTCATATTTTTATTTTATAATTTTTTTATTTTATTTCAAATGTCTTTTTAAAAAAGAATTTTATTTATTTAAAAAAAATAATTTAATCAAAAAAAAAAAAAATGAATAAAAAAAATATAATTAAGTAGAAGCAGACCAAGAATTAAAAACACATTCCCAAACTCTATTATTATATTCAATTTTATCTTCAACATACAATTTAGCTGCTTCTGAATTAGCAGGACTATTAGGATTAGGATCAGATAAGAGAGTTTGAATAGAAACTAAAATAGTATAAACATCATAAATTGGACTCCATTGATTAGTTAAAATATCTAAACATATACTTCCATCTGCATAAATGTTAGGATGAAACATTTTTGTTTTAAAACTTACAACTGGTGGTTTATTTGGGTATTCTTCATTAAATTCTAATATTAATTTAAATGTTCCTCCTTCCCATATTGTGTCTAATGGACCTAATATTATTGCTTCCCATACAAATAAATTGTTACTTGTAGGCATTGCATATACGTTTGTTATGTCATCTGGTTTATTACATCTTTTTAAATCGTTCATTAATCTCATTTTTGCTACACTTGACATTTATTCTATTTTTTTTTTTATTTTTTTTTTTCGTATTTTTAAAGGTTAAAAAAAGTAATTTTTTTTATGATAGTGTTTTTTAGTAAATTGTAGAATATGAAAATATATTTTTTAGCTTTTTTTTATTTTTTTTTTCGATTTTTTTGTATTAAAAATTTTAAAAGTTGAAAAAAAAATTAAATAATTAATTATTTATTTCTTCAACAGTTTTAATATAATTATCTTGAATATTACTTGTAATATCTTTTTGTTCTTTCATTAATTTTTTAATGTTATTTTCTATATTTGTATAAATTTCATCGTTATTTTTTAAATTTGATTCAAATGCATTTATTCTTATATCATTATTTAATTCTAATTCTTTATATTTTAATTCTAAAGCTTTATATTTTTTTTTTAAATCTTCATTTTCTTTTTCTAATTCTTCATTTCTTTTTTTCATTTTACCAATTTCATTTTGTAATTTTAAATCATTTTCTTTCATTTTTTCTTTCATTCCTTCATTTTGATTATATTCTTGAACAAAAGTTTTTAATTCTGAATTCTCTTTTTCAAGTCTTGAATTTTGTTCAGATAATAAATTTATTTTATTTTCATAATAAGTTTGAAGTTTTTGATTCGATTCTTCTTTTTCAAAACTATTTCTCATATTTTTCTCATTTAATTCTTGATATGTCTTAGAAAATTTATCATATTCTTTTTTTAAAATATTATATTCAGTATAATATTTATCTCTTTCAATTTTCATTGAAACAAATTCACCTTTTATATTATTAATTTCTTCATCTTTATCATTTAAAATTTTTTCATAATTATCTTTTATTTCATTAATTGCATTTTCATAAATATCATTTTTTTCTGCACTATTTAATGCATAATCTTCATTTAATTTACTCATTTGTTCACTTTGCATTTTTATTCTCAATTTTAATTTTTCAATATCAAGTTCAAGTTGATTTATTTGATTTTTATATTTTTTTTGTATATAATCAATTGACTTTGATTTTTCTTCTGCAGTTTTTACTACAATATTTGAATCTTCTATTATTTTTGTTAAATGATCATTATCAGATTTAATTGTTTCATTTTCTTGTAATAAATTTCTAATTTTTGAATTTATATCATTTAATTTATCATCTTTTTGATTTATTTCTCTTTTTAAATTTTCATTATCATTTTTTACATTTTTTAATGTATTTGTTAAAGATTCAATTTCATTTTTTTTTCTTCCTAACATTTCATCCATTATAATATTAAAATGATCTAATTCATTTCTTAATCTAATATTATCTTCTTGAAAAGCATTTGATTCTGTTCTTGCTTTATTATATTTTTTTTCAGTATCTAACATTTGATTTAAATAATCATTTATTTTCTTTTCTGCATATTCTTTATATGCTTGATTACTTTTATTTCCTTTTTTCTCATTTTCATAGTCTAATTTAAGTTGTTCATTTTGATTTAGTAATTTTTCATAATTACTTTTTAAAAGTTGATAATCAGATAAAACTCTTTCTTTTTCATTATTTGCTTTTTCAATCAAAGCAATAATTTGTTGTTTATCTCCAAATTCTAAATTAGACATTATTTTATTTATTAAAATTAAAATTAAAAAACCTTTTAAAAAAAAAAAAAATATAATATTTTTTAAATATCAAAAAATTACATTTTTTTCAATCCCATAAATCCAAAACCTCCTTCAATTCCATTATATGAAATAGAAATTTTTGCATTTCCAGGTAATAAAATATAATCAATTAAAGTAACACCAGTAACATTACCAAAAGAACCTTTTCCAATACTTTTCATTCTACTAGAAGAACTTTGATAAACAACAGAAGAATTTCCATTAACAGAATTAATAATAACATCACCATTAACTAAAATTTGAATAGTTGGTTTTTTCTCAGAAAAAAAACCTAAATTTAATTGATATAATCCACCTTCATTAATATTAATAAAAGTTTTATCTTTATTCCAAATAAAATTATCTGGTGATGTATTTATACTTTGTTCTTCCCATGGAATTGAATAACCATTTTTTACTTTTCCACTTTTCCAAATCCATCTTCCTAAACTATTTTCGTTACATAATGTTTCATTTATTATTGATTGATTATCCATTGCATTTGTAAAATCTTCTATTGAATTTTTTTTATCTAATTCATTATGAATTTCTATTAAAGCTTTGTTTACTTCTTCTACATCTACTTTTAATTTTATTTGTTTTATTATATCGTCTGTGTTTGCTTTTGTATCCATTTCTGATTTTACATTGTCAAAACATTTATTAAATGATTTTATTACATTTTCAAATTTTTGAGAATCTATTTTATTTTTTAATTCATTGTTCATTGTTTCTATTAAGTTTTTAAATAAAGATATTTCATTAAGAGAAATTTCTATTTGGTTTATTTTATCTTGGAGAAGTAAATTTATATCATTTTTTGTCATTTTTAAATTTAATTCATTATTTATGTTATTTTCTAATTCTTCTATTCTTTTATTTATATCTAGTATTAAGTTATTATTTATTTCATCTATTTCTTGATTTGAAATTTTTTGATTCATATCATTTGTTATTTGAGTTAAGATTTCATTCATTTTTGAAATATCTATTTTTTGAGATATTTCATTTCTTAAATTTGTAAAATATTTATCATGTGATGAATTTAAATCTGAAATTTCTTTATTTATTGAAATAAATGTTTTATCCATTATCTCTTGTGTTTTCTCTATTATATTTTCCTTTTCATTTTCTTTTTCTTCATATAATTTTTTTAAATTCTCTTTTTCATTATTTATTGAATTTAATAAATTTTTATTATCATTTTGTAATAAATTGAATTTTTCAGTTAATTTATCCTCAAATTTTTTTCTATTTACAACAACATCATTTTTAAATTGATTTATTGTATCAAACATTTCATCTTTTAATTTATTTATTGAATTATCAAGTTTTTCAATATCAGCTTTCTTAGAAATACTATTTGATACTCTTTCAAAATTTGATATTTCAACTTTATTATTTTCTAAATTATTAATTACAGTGTTTAAAGAATGAAATTGATTTTTAATATTTTCAATTAATCTATCTAAATCATTATCAATATCATCAATTCTTTTTGTAAAATTTGATTTCATATCTTGAAAAGCATCTGAAATTAATTTAAAATCATTTACTTCTGCTTTTGTATTTATAATTGCACCAACAACATTATCTAAAATACTTTTATCTATTTTTGAATCCATCATATTTTTTAAATTTTCAACTTCTATTATATCTGCTTTTTCATTTATTATATTTTTAATATTGAAAAATTCACTTTTATCTAATTTATTATTTAAAATTATTTCAATTTCATTTTTATTTATTTTATTTTGTAAAGATTCTAAAACTGTATCTTTATTTGCTTTTTTATTTAAAGCATTTGAAACATCAATTAAATTAGCTTTCTCATCTAAACCTTTTTTAATATTTATTAAATCTTTATTCAAAGCAAAATTTTGTATTTTTTGAGAAAAACTTTTTTGAATATCATCAATTTTAATTTTTAAATCATTAATTTCATTAGAATATTCTCTCAAATCAACTTTTTCATCAATTAAATTTTTAATTTCATCAATAGAAGGTTTAGAATTTAAATAATAAATTAATTCACTTTTTGAAACTTTATCACTTAATAAAGTTCTAGTTTCATCAATAGTTGCTCTATGTTCAATTGAAGAAGACAAATCATTAATTGCTCTCATAACTTCAGTAGTATTTGCCTTTATATTAATTGCATTAGTTAATTCATTTTTACTTGCTTTTAATGGTAAAATTTTTTCAATTTCTCTTAATGCCATTCCTTGATTCCTTACTGTATCTGTTAATGATTTAAAACATATTCTTATTATATCTTGTATATTTCTCCAATCACTTATAGACTATATAATTATAATTTATTTATTATTTTTTATATACACTTAATAAAGATTCTACTTGTAATGGAATGTATTGTTCATCTTCTAATGTTTCTATTTGATATGATTTTGGAATTTGTGATTGTTGATTTTGTGTTTCAATATATGAGTTCATTTTTTTAATTTTTGAAATATACTTTTATTATTAATTAATAAATTAAATTTAAAAATTAAATTTTATTTTTTTTTTTTAAATTTAATTCCAAGTATTTTCCTATTCTATAATATGTTTTTTTAATTTATTTAATGGATGATAATTCACCTGATGATACACCTGCTATTAAAATATTAGAAAATGAAATATCTTATAATGGAACTGATATAGATGATAATACACCAAATTTTTTTATAGTACAATATAACTTAAATAAATTCGAAGGATTAAAATATATTACATCAACTAATAATAATAAATATACTGCAATTTTATATTCAAGTATTGATGGCTCAACTCTTATTTTAGTAATATTAAAAAATATTTTTGATTTAAAAAGAGAAAATGTAAAATATAAAATTGCTTCAACAATGAGTTTTGATACTAAAAAAATTGAATCAATATTAACTGATGATTTATTAAATAAAACATTAGATGATGATGAATATAAACCAAAAAGAATTTTAACTTCATCTTATAATTTATTTTTAGTAAATAATTCATATATTATTATTCAATGTATAAAAAAAAGAATTATATTACTTGATTTTCTACAAAAAAAATATACAACATTATATGTTAATTCAGAAAATCATAGAAATGTAAAAGTAATTTCAACTTTTGATGAATTAATAGTAATAAAACATAAAAATAATAATTCACAATATTTAACTAGAACATATGTATTTTGTATTTCAAATAATCAATTATTTTTTTTTATTTTAAATGAAAATGTAATTACTAATCAACAATTTGTAATGCATAGATTTCCTTTTGAAGAAAATTATAATTCTGTCGAAGAATTTTTAATTCAGAGAATAGATTCAAAAAATAATGAAAATAAATGGTATTATATAATGGTTCTTTTATTAAATGGAAAATTAGTAAGATATGTAACAAATTGGTTGACAGTTTCAATTAAATATGTTCTTCTTCATTTTAAACAATATGTAACAAATAATGTAATTAAAAAAACAGTAAATTCATTTGATAAATTGATGAATTGTCACATTAAAATTTATTATTCAAAAAATTGTATTTCATTTATAATACTTCAATTAGGAAATAATGATATTTTAGCATTTAAATTTTATGATACAGAATCACCAGAAGAAGTAAGAAAAAGATTTAGTATAGGAGAATATGAAAATGTTCTTTCTAATTCTACTAATAGTTTTAATTCAGATTTCACAAGTCCAACAAAAGATATTATTAATACAGATGATAAAGAAAAAATAAATTATCAAACTGGGACAAATAAAGGAAATATTTTTCCTATTTATAATAAAACTGATAAAAGTGAAAAAATTGATATTAGTTCTTCTATAAATCCAACTACTGTTTCTAATTTTAATTTAGATGGTATTACTAAAGTTTCTGAGTCTTCTTCTTCTACAAAAATATTATTTTCTTCTAAAGAAAAGGGAATTATTCATTTTCCTGTTGGAGAAAAAGAAAAAAGTATGGATTTTAATACTTTTATGAGAAATAATAATCCAAATGATAAAAATATTATTTTTTCTTTTACTTATTTTCATCTTTTTAAATTTTATCAATTTTCAAATCTAGTTTCAATTTATAAATATCCATCTTCAGATAATAAAAATGAAAATGGAATTTTAACAAGTCATATTTTTTATGATAAAAAATTTATACCAAATGATATTAAATTATATGATATATTTCATTATGAATATTTAAATTATAGTTTTATTTTGACAAATAAATTTATAATAAAATTTAGAATTAATTATCATTTATATTCTTTAATATATAAAAGTGGAAGAATTTCATATTCTCCTTCTACTACTAATGAAGATAGTTTTTCAAAATTAAAAATATTAACTAAATTTGATAAAATTGAAAAATTAAAATATAAATGTAAAGTTTGTAAAAAGAAAAAACCTTCTTTTGTTTGTAGAAAATGTAAATTTGTTTATTATTGTACAAAAGAACATATGGAATATGATAGAATAAATATTCATTTTTTTGAATGTGAGTTATTAAAATTTATAAAAGCATTTGATAGTATTAATAAAGAAAGTAAAAAAATTAATTTTAAATTAATTAATGGTATTGTTAAAACTTGTCAAAATATTTTAAATAAATTATTTAGATTTATTGAAACCCCTCTTGATTATAATGCTTATTTAATTTTTTTAAAAATAATGCTAAATATTTTGCCAATGATAAAAATAGAAAATTTTATTAATGACAATATGAATAAATTTAAAAATATTATAATAACAGAACCTAAAATGGTTTGTGATAAAATTTTTAATTTAGAATTATGGTTTTTTTATTCTAATTTAAATATTTTATATACAAATTTTGCTTTAAAAGCAGGTTTAAATGTTTTATCATCTTATTCTTTTAGAAATTCAAAAATGTTGGATTTAATAAGAAAAAAAGATTCTAAAATTCAATCATTATTTGCATATTTTGGTTTAAGTAATGATTTATGTCAATTTGATATAAGTAACTCAAGACTTAATATTGTTGAATATTCAAAAAATTTTTTTTTTAATTTACCACAAATTTATACTAATGATTATCAAGATGAAAATCATTTAAATATTCATGAACATTTTATTATTTATCATATAAATTCTTTAACTTCTTTATTAAAAATAGGAATGAAATTAGGAGAAATTAATTCATATAAAAGTTTAATTGGATATTTAACTTCAATAATTTCATTAATACCAGTTTTAATAGAAGATAAATTAAATAATGGAGAATATGCTAATGATTATTTAAATCCTCAATTAACTTTGACTTATATTTATTTTTACCTTAGTTTTATCTTAGTTAAAATTGAAAAAATTCCTAATTCAATTATTGTTTTGAATTATGTTTTAAGTTTATTAAAAAAAACAAATTCACCAAGTTTATATTCTTTTCAATCAAAAGTTCTTTTAAATTCAGGAATATTATTAAATTTTACAGGTAATAATCAATCTGGAATACATAAAATGGAAGAAGCATATAGAATTGCAGTAACAAAAAATTCTTCATTAGATTACAAACAAAAAATAACTCAATTATTAATTTTAGCATATTTAAATATAAATAAAATATATAATTCATATATATTAATAAAAGAATCAATTAAGAAAGTACAAAATGTTATAGGAATAACAAATGATTTGTCAAATATTACATCTTTTAAATATTATAAACATTTACTTAGATTAAAATCATATCTTCTCTTTATTATTGAATATTTAGGTTATAAATATAATAAATCAAAAAAATTAATATCAAATAAAAAAGAAAATCAAAATAATAATCCAAATTTACAAAATCAAGATGAAATTCCTGAATCAATTCTTCCTTCAAAATTTAATATAATATCTAATAAATTAATAAAATATGTATCAGAAAATGATTTAAAATTATTAAAAAAAGAAAATCCTTCAAGAGAAGAAATATTAGCAAATAATTGGTTTGAAAATCAAAATGTAAAACATCTTCCATATTTAATATTAAAAAATCAAAAAGATATAAAAACAGCTCTTGAATTTTTATATGATTTTAAACCAGAAGAATTTAATCAAATTAATGAAGATAATTCTTCAATTGTAATTGAAGATAATAATAAAGATGAAATACATGATAGATCAAATAGTAATTTAAGTAAAGAAATGTCAGTTTCTTATATGAATGCTTTTAAAGAAAAAAATATTTTATTAAAAGATGAAGAAATTAATTATTTAGATGAAATTGAAATTAAAATGGAATTGTTTGATATGTTAAATTCACAACAACAAAAAAAATTAAAGGAAATTAATAATAAAGTTTTATTAAGATCTATTTTATTAAGAGATCCTAAAGGTATTATTGATAAATTTAATTTAAATTATCATCCTAAGTTTACTTATGAATTTTTTACTTTGGTTAATAGATTAGAAGAAAATTACTTTGTTAAAAATTTTGAAAATTTGTTTTATTTTGAAGATTATGAAACTAAATTATTTGATTTTAAAACTGGTTTTATTTTATTAGGTCTTAGAAAATTTTTAAATTTAGAAAAAATAAAAAATATAAATTTTATTCATACATTTAAATTCTTAGAAAAAATAAAAAAACAAGATTTATCTATAGTAACATCAAATGAATTATCAAATGATGAAAAAGATAAAAAAGATTGGATGAAAAAATTAAAAAAAGTATGTGAAAAAAATAATTATCCATTTACAGATAATTTAAATCATATATTACAAAATATAGTAGAATCATTAAATGAAAAAGAAATAGAATATTTATTACAAAATCCTCAATATTTATTAAATTACATTTACATAGACAAAAATGCAAAATATGAAGATATAAAAAGAGAAATAAATACAATGAATATAAGTGCAAGTAGTAATAGTTCAAAAAGTCATTCAAATACAAGTCAAATTCAAGCAACTAATTTAATTAATACTTCAAATTTAGCTAATTTTAGATTTAGTATGAAAACTCCTTCTTCTTTAGATAATGAATCTTTTCAATTTAGTTCTAAAAATATTGGAAATAAAGTAGTAAAATTTACTTTAAATACTTCAAAAAATAAAGAATATGAAGATGATTCCTTATCTGATAATGATGAAGATAATAATAATAATGATGGAGGATTTTATCTTCTTGATAAAAAAAATAGTTCTAAAAAAACTATTACTTTAAAACCTTTTGGTAATATTAATATTGATTCTAATAAAGATAATAAAAATTTACATAATATAACTGAAGAAGATGTTTCTATTGTTAAAAAAGATAGAAATTCTATTATAGGGAAAGATATTATTGAATTGAATGAAGAAAAAAAAGAAGTGAAATTAACTGAGAAAAATTCTAAAGAAAGTAAAGAAGTACCTACAATAATATTAAAAGAAATGGAAGATAGTTCAAAAAGTAAAAGAAAAACATCATTTTTAAATAATAATAATAACAATATTACAAATGAAAATAATATTAAAATGAAAATTGAAGAAGAAATTAAAAATGTTTCAAAAATTGATGAAGATAAAGATAATTTAAATTATTCCCCATTTATAACAGAAAATATAAATGAAATGTTAGAAGTAAATAATAATAAGGAAAATAATAATAAACAAAATGAAGTTTTATTAATAAAAAATAATCAAAAAGATATTATTTCTAGAAAAGAAACAAAGAAAAAAACAATTTCAAAACTTCCAAAAAGTCCTATTAATAAATTGCCTTTAAAAACAATAAAACCAAATATTACAATTCTAACAAGTAAAAAAAATATTGAAAAGAATTCTCATATAAAAACAAAAAAAAATTCTGATAATAAAATAGGTAGTAAAGAGATTATTAATAATGAAATTCCTGAAGAAATAATTAGAGCACTTTTAGAAAATACTGAAATGACAAAAATAAAAAGTGAAAGTAATCAAAATAGTAATAATACAAATTCAATAAAAATAACACCAAATAATAATATTAATAGAAATGAATATATTCAAGATTCTAAAGGAGAAGGAGTTAGATTTCAATATTTTGATAGAAGACCTCCAAGTTATAAAACATTAAAAGAAAAAGTCTTAAAAAGAAAACCAAAAGAATAAAAGAATTTTTTTTTTTCATATTAAATTATTTATATATATAAAAAAAAATAAAAAAATATATTAAATTACTTAAATTGTAAATGTTAAATTTACCGAATAATAAATGAATTCTAATATTTTAAAATTATTTAAAAGTGTTCAACTTCATAAATAAATTCTTCATTATCAGAATTATAATTAATAAATTTTCCTCCTATTTCTTTAATTCTTTCTTCTTGATATTTTAAACTTAAAACATCACCATCATTTTCACTATGTAATTCACTAATATTATACAAATGAATAGTCGCTTTTTTATTTAATTCAAAACCAGGAGAAGGAGTAAATAAAGTATTTTTTTTATCATATAAACTAACAATTCCAGGTCTAATTTCAACAATAGAATCTAAATTTAAAGAAGATAAATTAACTTTTGATTCAAATTCAATTTTTCCATTTTCATTTTCAATTGAAAAATTTTCAACATTTTCTAATTCATCTAAAGTCATTCTATAAATTAAAGTCATTGATGGATTTGTTTTATATCCTGCTTTAGTTAATATGGGAATTTTATCTAAGGATGCTAATTCATTTTTTTTTATTGTCTTTGGAGCTTCAAATTTAATTTGATTTTTTGTTGAAATATTTTCATTTTTAATTATACTTTCTTTAAGTATTATATATAATGTATCTCCATTTTCTAAACCGCAATTTTCTATTAATTCATTTTCTTTTACTATTGAATATTTTTTCATTAAAATAAATGAATTTGGAATAATATTTTTGTATTTTGAATTTTTTTGAGTTAATGTTTCACAAATTTTTTCTTTGAATTTTTTTGTTTTTGAATTTTTTGTTGCATTAATTGAAAATGTTACTCTATATGGTTCATTTATTTGAATATGAATATTTAATGAATTACTTTCTTTTTTTGTTTTTGGAAAATCATTTAAGTCTAAATTTTTATTAAATGAAGTTTCTAAATTTGATATTATTCTACTTTCATATTTTTTTGACATATCAAATGAATGGGCTTTATTTCTTAAAAGTAGTTTTTCATTGTTTACTTTTTTTTTGAAAAATTCACTTCTTATTGGTTCAAATGATTGTCTTATTTTTTTTTCTAAAAGAGGAATATCCTTTTTAGGACTTGAATAATATTCTTTATCAATAGAATTTCTATATTTTTTCTGCATTCTTTTATAATTAAGGAAATCTTTAAATTCTTTATAACTTTCATATTCATCATCTCTTTGATTATCTTTTTTATTTGAATAATCATTAATTGATTGACTAAATAATGGTTTATTTTTTCTTTCTCTTCCATACACATAATTATATATGTCTTGATTAATTAAATTTGGATTTTCTTCTGAAAATAATGTTCTAATTGGTGGATTCATATAATATGAATTTATATGATCATTATTACTTTGATAATTAAAAGGATTAAATGTATTAGATTCTAAATTTGTCTTATTATCATTTTTAAATAAATTTGAAGCAAATAAACTATTAGTATTTGTATTATTATTTCCAAATATACATGTTGAATTTGTATTATTATTATTTCCGAATAAGCTTGTTGTATTTGTATTAGTATTTGTATTAAATCCAAATATACTTTTTGAATTTGAATTATTTCCAAATAAACTTATTGTATTTGTATTATTATTATTTCCAAATAAACTTGTTGTATTTGTATTTGGATTAATATTATTAAATAAACTTGTTGTATTTGTATTATTATTATTTCCAAATAAACTTGTTGTATTTGTATTATTATTATTTCCAAATAAACTTGTTGTATTTGTATTATTATTATTTCCAAATAAACTTGTTGTATTTTTATTTGAATTAATATTATAAAATAAACTATTATTATTTGTATTTGTATTATTATTATTTCCAAATAAACTTGTTGTATTTGTATTTGAATTATTATTGTTAAATAAACTATTATTATTTGTATTTGTATTATTATTTCCAAATAAAGTATTATTGTTAGTATTATTATTTCTAAATAAAGTAAAAGTATTACTATTATTATTTCCAAATAAATTATTATTATTTGAAAAAATACCATCATTATTTTTATTATTGTCATTTTTAAATATACTTCCAGTATTGCTTGAATTATTTTGATTTAATATTGGGGTGTTGGAAAATAATGTTTGTTGATTATTTAAAGAAGAAACTCCAAATGATATATTTCCATTATTATTATTAAATCCAAATAAAACATTATTATTATTTGTATTAGTAATTGTTGGAGTTTTATGACCATTTTTAAATAAATTCATATCTTTATATCTTATTTCTTCAAAAGAAAAATTACAAAATTGTGGATTAGCAGTTATTGCAATATATTTAAAAGTTTGTTTATCTTTAGAATTAATATCTGTTATAGAACATTCATTATATTGATTATATATTGAAGTTGGAATTATATCTAAAGTTGGGAGTACAAATTGATTTTGATTACTTGAAAAAATTGAATTTTGATTATTTGATTTTGCAGTATTATTCAAATTAAAATTTGTGGTAAATAATGAATTATTATTATTTGAAGGTTGTATTCCAAATAAATGAACTGGATTTGAATTATTTGAAAATATATTATTTCTTTCATTATTATTTGAAAATGAAAATAATTGATTTTGATTGGAATTGTTATTTGCAAATATAGGTTGATTAAATGTTTGGTTTTGATTATTATTTGAAGAAAATAATCCATTTTGAAACATTATTTTATTTTATTTTAATCAAATTATATAATTTTTAATTTGGATAATTAAATATTATAATTATTAAAAATTATAAAAAATAATAAACAATAGAATTCATAGAAAAATTATAAAACTTTAAAATATTTTCATATTAATCATTTTTTTATATAAGTAATTTCCATACTATTATAAAACAAAAGAGTTTTAAAAATATCAATATATATTATTAATTTATTAATTATTATAATAGAATTCCCTTTTTTCTTTTTATAATAAATTATTTGTTTTCATTTTACTTGAATTTGATATTTCAATTAAAACAATAACGAACTATAAAAAAACCACATAAATTATTTTTTATAGTAAATTAACCCAAACAAAAATTATATTTAATATATTTTTTATATTCTAATATTTATAATACTAAAATATTTAATATTTTTTTTTGAATTTACTTTTCCTTTCTTTATTTTCATTAAAATATTTAATTCACCAATGTTTAACATAATATTTTTATATTCTTCTACTAATTTTTTGATTTGAGGAATTACAACAACTTCATTTAATATTATGTTTTTTACTCATTTCTTCTATAATTTACAAAAAATTTTTTTTTTGAAGGATTAACAAAAAACTCATATATTTCAACTATTATTAAATTAAAAATTTATTGAAATTAGATATTTCATTGTTATCAATAATTTTTTTATTGATATCTTTTTTTAAATTTTATGAATTTTTAATTAATTGGAGAACTTTAAATTGTTTTAATAGTAAAAAGATTTAACAAATACAATTTTTTTTATTCCAAATTTGTCATAACTTAATATTTAAATATAAAATAAAGAATAATTCAAAAATATCTTATATAAAAATATATTTTTTTATTTGAGCTTTTAAGTAATATTAATAATAAAATTTAATTATTTTTCACTTTTAAAATACCTATTTATTTTTCATAATTGAATTTATATATTTAAATATGTTAATTGTTTATTTAATTTATCAGATATATCAGTAATATGTTCATAGTAACACTACTATGTCCTCATTCTTGAATCTCAATTTTCATGTTTAAATAAAATTATTACATAAATTAATAATAAATTTGAAGAAATATACTTAATTTTCTAACGATATTATCTATTCTAAAATGTCTTTTTTTTTAATTTATAGAAATCATTTTTTGATTCACCTTTCCAGTAACTTTTTTAATTAGAAATATGCCCTTTTCACATTTATTCAAATTTAATTCATTATAATTCACATTATCATTAAAAAACAATAATTCTCTTTCTATATTCATAGAATATAAATACATTATTATAATTGTATAGGGTGTTAAAAGAAGGCTCTGACTAGATTTATAAAATAAAATCAAAAAAACAATATCCTTTTAAAATATATTATATCTAATTTTTTATTCTTCTCTATGAATAAATTCTAGGTATAATAGTTTTTAATTATGAATGATTAATTTTTTTATATTTTAAAAATATACTTTTTCAAAATTATTAGTTTAAAAATATTATTAAAAATATTGGAATAAGGATTTAATATGATAATTTTAAATTTATTAAATCCTATTTTGTAGTTAGAAAAAGAAATTTTTCTAAAAGAATTTTGATAAAAATCATTACTTTAAATTTGAAGTATTTTTTAATCAATTTGAATTAAAATTGTTTTTCATATAAAATATGAATAATATACAAATTATTTCTATTCTATTTATGATTAAAATTTAAAGATGTCAAATCTTTTCCTATATTAAGAGTAAATCAAATTCTTAATAAAGTATTCATCCTTTTATAAATAAGTTAATTTAATAATTAATTTTGAAATAAAAAATGAAACAAAATTTTTTTTCAAAAAATTATAATAATTAATATCTAAATTAATGAATAAAATAAAAGGATATATAATATATTTGATTAATAGATAAAAAAATAAAAATTTACAAATCTAAAGTTTCAAAAATTATAATTATAAAATTATTTCTATGATATAAGAATGAAAAATTAAAAAAGAATAAATAATCAAAAAAAGAAAAAAATAAAGAACAAAATAATAAAATATAATAAATGGAAAAAACCTTAAATTTCATTTTTTCACAACCAGAAATACAAATAGCCAAAAATTATATATTTAAATCTTTAGATGAAATAGGACACGGTGCATTTGGAAAATTATATACAGGAACAAATTCTGAAACAAAAGAATCGGTAGCAATAAAATTAGAATTGCCAAATTTAATAAGATCTCAATTAATGATAGAATATAAAATATATTCAATATTAAAAGGAGGAAGTAAATAATAAAATATAATAAATAAATAGTTGGAATTCCAAAAATATATTGGTATGGAAAAGAATTAGGAGGATATAATGTATTAATAATGGAATTATTAGGAAAAAGTTTAGAAAATCATTTTAAATTACAAAATTATAAATTTACATTAAAAACAGTTTGTTTAATAGGAGAACAAATGATAAAAAGAATAGAATATATTCATTCAAAAGGTTATATACACAGAGATATAAAACCAGATAATTTTTTAATGGGAAATGAAAAAAATAATAAAACCGTTTATGTTATTGATTTTGGTTTAGCTAAAAGATATAAAGCAAAAAATGGCTTTCATATACCTTATAGAGATGGTAAAAATTTAACTGGAACTATTAGATATGCAAGTTGTAATACTCATTTAGGAATTGAACAAAGTAGAAGAGATGATTTAGAAAGTATTACTTATTGTTTAGTTTATTTTTTAAAAAGAAAATTACCTTGGATGGGTGTTAAATGTAAAAGTGATAAAGAAAGATTTAAAAAAGTTAAAGATATTAAATTAAATTGTAAAATAGATGATATTTGTGAAAATATTCCTAAGGAATTTGGAATGATGATTCAATATGCTAGAGATTTAAGGTTTGATGAAAAACCTGATTATCATATTTTTGGTAAGTTGTTTCAAAAAATTGCTAAGGATAATAATTTTTCTTTTGATGATGAATTTGATTGGTTATATGATTAATTTATTTTTTTAAAGTGTAGAATTTAATAAATAAATTATTTTTCTTATTTACAATTTAAATAATTTTATTTTTAATTTTTTGGAAATTATTTTATATTAAATTCCAAACAATTTAAAAAATTAAATTTATACATCATTTAATAAAATATTTTTTAAAATATATATTATATTTATTTTAAAATTATATTTAATCTTATATTTATAATAAATATTTTTCATAAATTTTAAACATTATAATTAAATTTTAATATTGTCTTTGATTAATAATTGCTCTAATTCATTTTTAGGTATTATTTTTAACATATTTATTCTTCAGTTATCTCCTCATTTTTTCTTAAAATTCTAGGAAAAAGAAAAAAATAAATAGTAAGAATTAATAGAATAAGAAAAGATAATTGGCAAATAATAATTTGAATTTTGATATTTTCAAGAACATCAATCATTTTTGTTTTAAAAAAATTAGTTAAATACATAGAAGCACTTTGAATTAATTGTTCAATTAACAACATTAAAGAATGATAATGTTCACTATTTAATAATAAAAATGGATTTAACTTTTCATATTCATCCCATAAACTAGTATCATTAGGATAAAGATCATTAATTATATCACTTCTGTGAAGAATTTCATTATAAATAAATCCTTTTTTATCTCCTTTATATAAGATATTTTCTAAATCTATTTGTATATATAATACTAATTGAAGTGCATAAATCGAGGAAGAAATAATACCATAATGTCCTATACCATCAGCAAAGTCATCACATGAAATATTATTTTTTGTTAAATAATCACCAATATATTGACATATATCATCATACATTAATTTATTAAAAAGATCTAATTCTTCAAATTCTAAATAATTTAATTGAGAAATAATTTCTTTAAACATATCTTGATTTATTTTAAAAGATTTTTTTAAATTAAATCTTAAATAATTATATATATCATTTATTTGCCCTTTAGTATTTCTATATGCATTATAACAAATCATTATTCTGATATAATTATAATGATTGATTAAAAAAGTTTTTTGTTTTAGTATTAAAGCATATATATTTGATAAACTAAAAGCATAATTATATTTTATAATTTGAATAATTATTATATAAATGATAATCCCAACTGATAGTAATATTAATATATTGAAAATAATTATATAAGAATTATCCAATTTTTTTTTTGAACAAATATTTTTTTCTATTTTTGATATTAATGTATTTTTTTTTTTTTCAAAATCTAATTGAACACTTTTTCTAATTAAACTCTTTGTTTCTAATTCAGTCGTATTAGAACTCATTTCATTAACATCTTCTTGTGATAAATTAATTATAGGATTTGAAACAAGATATTCTGGATTTGTTTTATCTTTTTGATGAAGTTCAATAAAGTTCTCACAATTTTGAATGGCATTAATTATATAATCTGGATTAATTTTAAAAAAAATATTAGTTGTTTTTTCTTGTTCATCATAAATTTTTGAAATAATATAACATTGTAAAAAAAAACTAATCATATAAATAAAAAAAAAACTTAAAACACATATTATTACAATAAAATATAATTCTTTTTTTAAAGATAAAAATTCATCCATAAAAAAATCAGAAAATTCTTTTAAATCGTCATATAAAAGTGATTCATAATTTGCTAATATAAAATTAAAATATTTATTTGATAAACTTAAATCTTTTTCTTCTAAATTTATAAAATAATAAATTGTAAATGAAAATTCTTCAATTAAATTCATAACTTTTGAAATTGAGTTATTTCTTTTTATATCATTTGATAACGCAATTAAATTTAAATTATAATTATCAATTTTAAATTTATTTTTTGTGGATATATTAATCATATATACATTTATATCTTTTGTTATTTCAATAAAATTGTTAAAAATTTCAGTTAAATATTGCTTAAATAATTTATTTAAAGAACTTTTTGGTGTATATAAATTCATATATAAAGTATTTTTAAAATTAACTAAATGACAAGAATAATAAAAAGCTTTATTTGAATCTTCCATTATATCACTTATTGAATTATGAATTTTTATTGTTTGAATTATTTTAAATCTTATTGTATTACAAAATGAGAAAAAACATAATGAAATAATAAGAAAAAAAATAAAATTTAATAACAAAATAATTATCCATATTATAATATAAAAATTTAAATTATTTGATTTATCAATTATTATTCCTTCTTTTTCTTCAATTTTTTTTTTTTTTAATTTAACTGATAAATTATTTCCATTTTTTTTTAAAACTTTTTTTAATGTAGTTTTTTTAAC
Organism: Isotricha prostoma; assembly: GCA_023807205.1. Classification (NCBI taxonomy): domain Eukaryota; phylum Ciliophora; class Litostomatea; order Vestibuliferida; family Isotrichidae; genus Isotricha; species Isotricha prostoma. The sequence continues at coordinate 89,531 of JAJMZS010002949.1, read as the reverse complement.
TATTTTAAAAGAAGGAAAAATATTTTCTTTATCATTATTTTCCTCATTAATAACTAAATCAATTTGAGATTTTTTTTCATATCCTTTAACTTCAACAGGTATATTTTTTTCATAATCATAAATATAAAAAAAAATATTTTCAAAATTAATAAAATAACATTTTTCAAAATGAATTGCAGAAGTTTTAAATAAATCATCTTCTTTTTCTTCTTCTTCTTCTTCTTCTTCATTAAAAGATTCAGAACTTTCAATAAGAATTTTTGATATGTCATTTTCTTCATCATCATCATCACTAAAATTACTTGATGATTTATTAGAAGAATCTTTTGAAAAGCTATCTGAAAAAGTAATTTTATTTGAATGTAATGTTCTTTTTGATAAATTTGATTTTTTTCTTATGTTTTTTATTTCATCTATTTTTAAATAATCTTTTATACTATCTTGTGATGTTCTATTTTCTTTATCTATAAATAAATATTCTTTTGATTTAGGAAAAAATGAAATTTCTTTTTCTAATGTTGGAATAAATTCATCATCTATAAAAATTTTTTCATATAATAAAGATTCTTTAACAACATCTTTTGATATTTTTCTTACTGTTTTTGCTCTTTTAAAATCTTTATTTTTATTTGGTAATAATTGTGATGAAACATCTTTATAATTTTGAATTATTGATTCTTCTTTTAACTTTATATTTATTTTATTCATATGAAAATAATATCCTTGTAATTTCCCATTTATAATAATTTCCTTACATTTTAATTTAAAATATTTATCATTTAAATTCCAATTTATTTCATTTTCATGATATAAATATCTTTCCTTTAAAATTTTTGTTTTATTTCTTTTTAAATTATTACAATTATTTTTAAATGCAATTTCATTAATTTCTTCTTCGAATCCATTTATAAATGAAGTTAAATCAATTGTACTACTTATAAATTTACTATTAAATTCTAATAATAATATTGCATTAGCAGAAAATAAATTTATATAACAATTAGTATCAGTTATAATATGACAAACACTATTTTTTGTTTTTGTATTTAGAATTCCAAATTCATCGATTATTAATTCACATAAAAGATAATAATTATGTTCTTCATCAAAATTTAATGATATATTCATTGGGAAAATTGATAAAAATTTTACTTTTGTTTTAAAATAAAACTCTTTTTTTTCTTTTTTAAAAGATAAATTTTGTAAATTTTTTTTAAATTCAATTTCATATTCTTGTTTTAACAATTCTGGAAAAATAATATTAATATTTTTTCCTATTAATTCTTCTGGAAAATAACCTAACTGTATACATATATCTTTTGTAATTCTTTCAAAAACTAAACTATGTTTTTTAAATGATATTATCATAAATTGTAAATTATGAGATTCAATATAATCATTTTTATTATTATATTTAGGTTTTTCTTGTATTGTTGGTATAAATTCCTCATTTAAATATTTTTCTGCTTTATCTTTATCATTTAATATATCTCTTAAATAATAACCATATAATAAAAAAATTTTTGAATTATGTTTTATATTTTCTATTTCTTGAAATTTTGAATCAATTTGTTGAATTAATTTATGTATTTTTCTCCCAATTTGATTAATTTGTTTTATTTCTTTTTTTTGTGTTGATGATAATAATAAATTCCAAAAAGAATAATATTTTTCAGCAACTTCTGAAATTAAATCCATAAAAGTATTAATTTGATATCTTATTGAAATATTATTTTTATTTAAATTAAATTCTATTGAATCATCTTCAATTGATTTTTTTAATTTAAATATAAAAAAATATAGAGAAAAATTAGCTGAAATTATTTTATTGTCTATATCATAATATAAATGATATAAAAGTAAATATGCACTTTTATTATTTTTTAAATAATTTTTTAAAATCATAAAATGAATTAATTTTAATAAAATACTATTTTTATAAATAACCATTCTTTTCTTTAAAATTTTTTCAATTATTAAATAAAAATTATATTTTCTATTCTCATCATTAAAATCTTTATTAAAATGATTAAAATGATAACTTTCATATTGTAAATAATTCATAATTATTTCTCTATCATTAGACTTTTTATCAATTGATTCAAGTAAATTGATTGTATGAAGATAAATTTCAAATTCATTTAAAAATTGAGTGTCATCTTTAAAATTAATAATTTTAATTCTAAAAACCCAAAAATAAAGAATTAAAAACATTATTATATTTATTAAAATAAATATAAAAAAATAATTCTTTCTTTCTTTTTTTTTCATAATATGACCAAATAACACAAATAATCCAGAAAGCATATAAATCATACTCATATAATAATTAAATAATTGAGAAAAATTTTTCTTAGAAATAAAAATATTTTCAATAAATAAAGAATAAAAAACAATAGCACCAAAAAAAAATGAAAATAAAGGAATAATTGCATATGAATTATTATCAACAAGATAATCAATTCCTAAAACAATAACCATTAAAGTTTTAGAAATAAATATCATTTTTTTAGGATTAGTTAAAAATACTCTCATTATTCCATCACTTATATTTTCTCCTCTTTTAAAATATAAAGCTATTGCAATATAACAAATAATAAAATCTATTATACAAATTAGTAAACTTATAATAAAATAAATTGTATGAGTTTTTGAAAAACATTTAAATCCTTTATTTATTACTGGATTTGAATTTTTACAAAAAAGAATTGGGAAATTTATTTCTATAAATATTAAAAAATATTCATTTACGTAAAATTGGATAATAAAAAATATAGATATTATATATCAAAAATTTCCTTAAAAATAAAAGTTGATATTTAAAATGTTTTATTATTTTTTTTGAATATGAATCAAAAAGAAGTTTTAAAAATAAACTAAAACCAAAAAAAACAAAAGTATAAGTACAATATAAAGTAACTAAATAAAATTTATAATTATAACTATTATAAGCATTTGAATTTAAGCACATTATAAAATCAACAAAATATTTAAACAATAGAGATGAATCATTCCAAAACAAATAATTCTAATATAATTAAATACATAAATTTTACTCTTTCATTTAAATTAATTGAAAATAATTGTGAAAAATTAATAATGGCATATATAAAAGAACATAATTTACTTCTATTATAATTATAAAAAAGATTATAATATAAATGAAAAGTTGCTAATTTAACTCTTTTTAAATAGCATTTTTGTTCCATTTATAACCTTAATATTTTTATCATATTATATTAATAAAAACTATTTGAATTTAAAAAAAGTAAAAAAATAAAAAAAAATAAAATAATTAAAAAATAATAAAATTACTTTATAATCCACCCATAAAAATAATTATTGTGAATATTTATACAAAACAGAATATTTTCCATTCAAAGCCATTAATTGATTATGATTACCTTTCTCAACAATTTTACCAGATTCTAATACAAAAATAATATCAGAACCTTCAATAGTACTTAATCTATGTGCAACAGCAATACTAGTTCTTCCTTTTTGTAATTCTTCAATACTTTTTTGAACAGCAATTTCACTTTCTTTATCTAAAGCACTAGTAGCTTCATCTAATAATAAAATAATTGGATCTTTTAAAAATGCTCTAGCTATTGCTAATCTTTGTTTTTCTCCTCCTGAAACTGGATCTTCTTTAGTACCCATTTGATCATGATTAAAGAATTTTTCAATTTTTGCATTACAAGCAGCTTTATATACTTCATCTTTTGTAGCATTTAATTTACCATATTTTATATTTTCAAATACACTTCTTTTAAATAAAACAGGTTCTTGACTTACTAAACCAATTTTTTTTCTTAATTTATAAATATTGTAATCTTTTACATTTATATCATCTATTAATACTTCACCTTGTGTACAATCATAGAATCTTTCTATTAATTGAATTATAGTACTTTTACCACATCCTGAATATCCTACTAAACCAACTGATTGTCCTGGTTCTATTACAAATGATATATCGTTTAATATTTTATTATCTGGTTTTGTTGGATATGCAAATGTTACGTTTTTAAATTCTATTTTACCTTTTAAATCATCTGGTTCTAATTTACCTTTTTGAGCTTCTAAAAATGGATTTAATTGACTTTCTATATCTAAAATATGGAAAATTGATGCAAATGCTTTTTTTGCTTTTGAATAATCACTAACACCATTTAATCCATTTGCAATACCTGCAGTCATTAATAATAAAGATGCGATTGTTGGTGTTGCTTCTGAGAAACCTAATTTACCTTTAATAATAAAATCACAGGCATAATGAATTACACAAGCCATTGCAGCATACATTGCAAAAAATCCTAAACCTAAAAATACACCAATACGAATACTTTGTAAAATATTATCTGAAACACTTCCTCCAATAATAGATAAATATAAATCAACTGCAGGTTTTTGAAAATTAAATGAATAAATTGTTTTTGTATTAATAACACATTCTGATAAAATTGCTCCTGCTTCAATATCAACTCTATTATCTTTAGATTTTATTGCTGATATTATACTATTTTTAGCAGTTACAATTGAAAAAATAATAAAAGGTATAAAACATATACAAATTAATGATAATCTCCAATCATAATAGAAACCAATAACAACACCACATACTGTATTACCAAATGTTTGTATTATATCACCAATTAATGTAAGGATAATTGAATTTAATTGTGTTGTATCTATTGAAAGTTTTGTAAGAAGACCACCTGGACTATTTTCATCAATATCGAAATAACCAATATGAAGTTGTAAATATTTTTCTATAATTAATTTCCTCATTTTACAAGTTACACTACTTCCTAATTTTTCAAGCTTCCATAATTTAACAAAAACTGAAATTGAAATTGCAATAGCTATTCCTAAAAATACAAAAGACCATTTAAGTCCCTCATCATAAACAGTATGTCTATTAGTACTTGAAAGTGCATTTACAGTTTTAGAAAGAACCCAACCACAAAAAGGTGTAATTGCTCCAGTTATTAAAGCACCTAAAGAAGCAACAACACAATCACAACAATCTTGACACATAAAACTTATAACTCTTCCTAAACTAACATCATTTTGATCTTCTTTTTCTGTTTTTTTAATTTGTACTTCTGGATTTAAAACAATTTCACTATGTTTACTTGATAAATGTCTTGAACTCATTTTTTTAAGTTCACTTTTTTTCCTTTCTTTTATATCATGAGCACCAGGTTCTTTACTTTCAAGTTCATCTTGTGCTAATTGTGATTTAACTAAACCTGCATAATAACCATTTTTTTGTAATAAAGATTCATGATTTCCAATTTCAGCAACATGACCATCTCTTATAGCATAAATAACATCAGCATTTTTAATTGTACTTAAACGATGTGCAATAATAACAGTAGTTACATTTTTTTCAGAAATATGATCAAGAGCTGCTTGAACTTCTTTTTCTGATTTATTATCAAGTGCACTTGTAGCTTCATCTAATATTAAAATTTTAGGTTCACATACAATTGCTCTTGCAATTGCAATACGTTGCTTTTGACCACCTGATAATTTACTTCCTTTAATTCCAACAACATAATCATATTTTTCACTACTTTTTTCAATAAATTCCTTAGCATAACTTTCTTCACAAGCAACTTGAACTAATTTCTCAGGATCACCTAAAGTTTTTAAATATTCTTTACGACCAAACATTACATTATCTCTTATTGGACTATTAAATAAAACTGGTTCTTGTTGTACATAACCAATTAAATTTCTTAAATATTCAATATCATATTTTTTTATATCAACATCATCTATTAATACTTCACCTGCTGTTGCTTCATATAATCTTTCAATTAAATTAACTGTTGTTGATTTTCCACATCCACTTTCACCAACTATAGCAACTTTTTTTCCTGGTTCTATTAAAATATTTAAATCATTTAATATTTTTCTCTTATTTGGATCTGATGGATATATAAAATCAATATTTTTAAATTCAATCTTTCCTTTTACTTCATCTCTAGGAGGTTTATATGTTGAGTTTGATAAATCAATTTGTGGTTTTCTTTCAAATAATGTGAAATAATCTGATGATGCAATTGCACTTTCTTGAATAATTTTAACATTAGGTGCAATTGTTCCAATTGAAAAAACAGCAATTAAAGTAGAAAAAATAACTGTCATCAAATCACCTTGAGTAAACTTTTTATTTTTATTAATATTATAAACATGATCACCAATTAATGTTCTAGCATATAAAATAGAAATAAAAAAAGTCATAAAAATAAAAAATAAAATAACTCCAACACTTCCTCCTAATTTCAAAGCTTTTTCAGAATTATACATATGAACATCATCAATCAATTTATTAAATCTTTCAATTTCAAATTCAAAATTAGCAAATGAAGCGACAGTCTTAATATTATATAACATTTCTTCAGCAACACCACCTGCAATTTCAAAACTTTTTCTACTTCCAATCATAGTTTTTTTCAGAGCAGTTACTAAATAAATAACTGCTCCAATGATACATGGAGTCAAACTTAACATAACAAGAGGAAGTACCCATGAAGTATAAAAAGCAAATACTAACCCAGCAACTAATTGAGAACCTAATGTTATTACCAAACCAAATTTTTCACCTACACCAAGTGTAATTTGTTCAATTTGTGCTTGTACTTTAGTAGCAAATTCAAAGGCATTATTAGAATCAAACCATCCTTGTTCTTGTTTTAAAATAGTAGCAAAATAATTTTCTTTTAAATGTTGCATTTGTTTAATACCAACATAATTCCAAGTAAATTTAGAAATAAAAAAAGCAAAAAACATTCCAGTTCCAATATATAATAATTTCTTAACCATTTTATCAATATTTTTTTCAAATTTATCAAACATTTCAGCAAGCATTTCGTCAGTAACAAATTCTATTAATTCTTCAGTTACTCCTGTAAATTCATTAAATGTATCACCGAATAAATAAGTCATTAATGGTGCTGCTACTCCTGATCCCATTGCTCCTATGAAACCTATTATCATTAAAATAACTTCTGTTTTTCCTGATAAGTGACAATATAATTTAAATGGTGATATGTCTTGTTGTTTAAACATTAAATTTCTTTTTGCTCCTGTTTCATAATTTTCATCTTCTTCTTTTTCTTCTTTCTTTGAAGGTTCACTTTTTACAGGAATATTTCTTGATGTTTCTGATGGAATATCGATTAAATCTAATTTTTTATCTTGTGATGGAATTATTATATCTTTATTGTTTAAATCTGTAGGTGTCTTTTCTTGTTCTGATTTTAATGCTAATGGTGTTGGATTCATTTTTAATTTTTGTTTTTTATTTGATTTTGTATAATACTGATTTTGATTAAATATTTAACAAAATTATTAAATTTATTATTTTTTTTTTTTATTTTTTTTGACTATTAAACTTTTATTATATAAAAATTTGTTATTTTTATTTTTAATCTTTATAAATTCTACTCTAAATATAAAAATTATTCAAAGATTGTTTTTAATAGTTTAAAAAGGAAATCATCTTTTTTAATTTGAAAACTACGTAATTTGCTGTTTTATAAATGTTATAATTATTTTCTTTTGATGTCATAATAAACAATTAATTAAAAAGAAAAATAATTAATAAATTAATAATTTATTATACACGAAATAAATAATTAAAAATATTAATTAAATAAATATGACATAATTTTTAATATATTCTAAAAAATAAATATTAAATAAAATTAAATTTCATTAAAAGATTAATTAAATTAAATTAAATATTCAATTTAATATATTTTAATGTTAATTTATTTTATATAATATAAAAGTAATATATATTTATTAACTAATTTTTTTAATTTTTATCTTGATTTATTTGATAAAAAAAATAAATCAACAAAAAAATAATAATAAAACTTAAAACAGAATCAAAAAAAGAATTTTGTTCCAATAAAATTTTAACAAATAAAACAAAAATAATACCAAACATAGCATAAAAAGTAGAATTTCCATCTTCAACTTTATTATTATTATTTCTTTCACTAATGAAATTATTTTTATTTTTTAAAATACCTTTAACTTTACTAACTTGATTTTTTTTTAAAATATCATTTTTTTCATCATTTAAAACTTCTTGACTTAATTCATTAAATTTATGTAAATTTCTTCTAATATTTTCTTCAAATAACTTAATTGCCATTTCATGAAAGTTTTTACTTTCATATTTAACAACTTCAACAAGAGGATTATAAACATGGTTAAAAATTTCATTTTTATTTTTTTTTAAAGCAACACTTTTTAATTCACTTTCTAAAAACATTTTTTTTAATAATTTAACAGTATGTAATAATTTAAAACTAGTTTTAAATTCAAAATATCCTTTTTCCATATTAAAAATAAAATCACAATGAAATCTATATTGCATAATAGAAACAAAAGTATCTGAAAATGGAAAATCACTTCCATATGAATGATAATCAATAATTAAATCTGTTGGTGAAATAAAATAAACTGTTATTAAATCTTTCATTGTTATTCTTTCTGGACCAATCATTAATTTTTGCATTGGATGAATAAAATTTAATTCAAAATTAATTTTTTTTTTCCAATATTTTATTTCATTTAAAAAATTTTCAAATTCAGTTTCATCAATATTATAAAATAAATTTGCAATATAATCTAAATCATCAAAATATATTGGAATTAATTCTTTTTGATTTTGTTCATAATTTATATTAATATTTATATCACCTCTTTCTATATAAATAGTTTCAAAAAAACTTTTTTTTTGAGGGTATTGATTTATTATTATATAAGGATTAAATATATAATGATATACTATTGTTAATGGTGCTTTATTTCCAAAATCTTTTTCATTTATTAAACAATGTTCAAATTCTTTTTTTGGAAGAAAAAAAATTGGGTCATTTGAATATTCTTTTTCAAACATACTCATTCTTTTTGTTGTTATTGAATTTAAACGAGATGTAAAATTTATTTTTTTTAACATATAATTTATATATCTATTTCTATTTGAAAATTGTCTTTTAAATGTTTCTTCATCAATTGATGTTGATAAGGAACTTTTTATTAAATTTATTTCTTTATTTGTATTTATTTCTTCAATATCATCTTTATTATTTTCATTGTTTAAAATATTTTTATTTTCATCATTTTTAAAATTAGTAAAATCAATACTTTTTTGTGTATTAAAAACTTTATTTTTTAATTGTATTGATTCATTTTTATCTTGATTATTACTTTGAGAATTAGATAATTCAATTGGAATTTCTTCTTCAAAAGAAACATTTGATAAATTTATCATTTTTTCACTTCCAATATTCATTGATTCAATTCTTGAAAGTTGTACATTAGAAAAATAATTAGAAATACCATCTAAAGTGTTTTTATTAAAATTATCTTTTTCAAATTGAGCTTCTGTTAATAATTTTAATTGAATTTTTTGTATTTCATTTTGAATTTCTTCTTCTGAATAATTATTTTCAAATTTTTCATAATATTTTTCAATAAAATAATTTATTTCATCAAATAAATCTTCACTCACTATATTATCAATTTCTGATTTGGTATTATCAATACAATCATTTGAATATTCTAAAAGAAAATTAGAATATTTTTCAAAAGTTGTTGTTACTTTTGAGCAAAAAGTTTTTTGACTTTCTCTTATTTTAATTAGATTTTCTTTTAATAATGGCATACATTCTTCATAAATATATTTTTTTATTTCTTTTTCTTTTTTTATTTTTAAATTTTTATCAGTTATTTTCTCTAATTCATTTTTAAATGAATGTATTTTTTCTCCATATTTTATCCAATTATTTTCAAATTGTTTTATATTTATTTTTGTGATATTTTCAATTATATTTTCTTCATTTTTAAATCCATTTGATGGAATAATATTATCTAATTTTTTAAGAAATGAATTAATACATTTTAATATTATTATAAATAAATTCCATGTTCTTTGTGAAATATTTCCTAAATCCTTTTCATTTAAATAATTATTAATTTTATTAATACATGTAGGTAAATAATTATTCTGATTTTCATTTATAGTTTTTAAAAATATTATTAAATGCATCAATATTTTTTTTCTTATTTTAATATTTTGAATAAATGATTTCATATAATAATAAAAGCTATCACATAATTTAGAAATATTTATATTATTATCTATATTAGAATTATCATTAAAATGTAGAGGTTCATAATATATTCCATAACTTTGAGAATATTTTCTTTCATTATAGTCATTAATATTAATATTTAATTCAAAAATATCATCTTTTTTTTCAATGAGATAATTTTTTATATTATTATATGCGTCAAATAATGCTTTTGTTATTAAAAATAATAATTGATTTAAATAAACATGTCCTTTAAATATTTTTAAAATTATATTTTCTATAATTTTTTTAACATCTTTATCTTTTTCTTCTACTTTTTGTTTATAAACTTCAGATAAACTTTCAATATCTTTTTTTGATTCATTATCAATTTTTTGATTTGAAGATAATATTTCATTAATTTTATCAATTTCATTGAATTTTGTTGGTAATAAATTATAAAAATCTTTTAAATTTAATTCTAACTCATTCATCATTACATTAATTTTTTTTTGAATTTCTTTATTTGCTTGAATTATATTTTCATATTCATTTGACACTTTGAATTCTAAACTAGTAATAATAAATCCAACATATTTAAATAAATTTGATGGTTCTTTTGAATATTCTTTTAATTTTTCTCTATTTTTAATCATTGATTCTACTAATTGATATTGTTCTTTAAGAAAGTCACTATAAATTTTTAATATTGAAGATAAAAGATTTATTTGTTTTTTTTTATCATCTAATATATTTGCCCAAAAACTAATCTTTTTATATTCAATATTTTCTTTTTTTTTCTTTTGAGTTTCCATATATTTTATATATTACAAAATATAAAAAAAAATAAATAAATTTAATTTAATATAAAAAAAACAATATTTTCAACAAATACTTTTAATAATACACATATATATTAACACAATAAAATTTAAGAATAAAAATAATTAATATTATTTAAAACATTATTACCAGTAAAAATTCTTTCTCAAATTTAAAGTTTCATCACTTGCAGTTGAAAAAGTTGCTTTATCATCAATACTATCTTTTTTAATAATTCTATAATTTTGACTTTTTTCGTTTATGTTTTTACCGATATTTGAATTACTAAATTCATTTTTCTCTAATTGATTTTTTTTATCTAATATATCACTTTCAACATAATAATTTAACAATTTTTTTTCTTGAAGTCTAATTCTCTTTACATTTTCATTTATCAATGAAGCATTTCTTTGATAAACATTATAAGTTTCTTTTAAAGAACCTTCAGAAAGTGATATTGGTATATTTTTTATTTTTTGATTAATTATTTTTTTTGGTCTAACAATATCATATGGTGGTATATCTTTTTTTAATTCAAGACTTTCTTTTATTTTTGGTTTTAATTTAAAAAAAATTGAATTTTTTGGTCTATTTGGACAAAAGTGTATATGAACTTTTAATGCTTTAATACTTAAAACATGTTCTGGATTATAAGGACATTGTTCACTAAATTTTCCTAATTTTCCTATATTGGGACATTCATTTTTGTGTATATTAAAGGAACTTATAAATTTTCCACATTGAAGTGGACAACAGATTAATGACATCTTATGATTTTTTATTAATATTTATTATTTTTTTAATTAAAATGTTGTTTATGACAATTATATTTTTTTATTATTATTTTTTATAAAGTAATTAAAAATAATAATCAATTAAAATTATTATTTTATTTTATGAAATTAAAAACACTAAATTAGATTATCTATTTCTTTATTTATCATTGAGAGTAAATTTTGTTTTAGTCATTTTTCTTTTTCTTTGAACTGGAATTTCATCAAATAAATTTATAATTTCCCCATTTTCAGGTTTATTTATTTTACAATTTTTATCATTTTCTATTTTATTATTATTAATTGAAATATTTTTATTTAAGGGATTAAAATTAAAATTCATATTCATATTCATAAATAATTGTTTGTTTTTATTAAAATTATTATTATTATTTTCTTTATCCTCATTCTGAATGACTTTTTTATCACTATTATCAAATATATTAACTTTATTTATTTTGAGGTGGTTCATTTTTAATTTCTTCTTTTTTATTATTATTATTTTCAAATATATTTTTTACATTTCCAAAATTATTTTTATTTATTTGAGGTGGTTCTTTTTTAATTTCATTTTCTTTTTTATTATTATTATTTTCAAATATATTTTTTACATTTCCAAAATTATTTTTATTTATTTGAGGTGGTTCTTTTTTAATTTCTTCTTTTTTATATTATTATTTTCAAATATATTTTTTACATTTCCAAAATTATTTTTATTTATTTGAGGTGGTTCATTTTTAATTTCATTTTCTTTTTTATCAGGAATTTTATTTTCTTCTTTTTTCATTATTTCTTTTTTTTTTTCAAAACTTGGTTTTGATTGAATATTTTTTTCGTTTTTTGGTTCAAACATTTTCAAACGATCTTTAAAAGATAACATTTATTAAATTAATATTATTTATTTCTCTATTATTTATATATTAAATATTAATTTATTTTTTTCATTTTTACATTAACCTTTTTATTAATAGATTTAATTTTTTTTTGTAAAGGGAAAAATATAATAAATGAAATTAAAAATATCATACAAGTAGTTAATCTCTTATTTTTCCTTATTTTTTTAATTTGGACTGTTAAATAATTAAAAGTTAAACTTCCATCAACACATTTAATATTAATTGTCCCTTTATTATTATTCAAATTTTGAATTGAATTTCTTTTTATTTCAGAAAAATCAATTAGATCAATTTCACTACACGATGAATAATCTTTAGATGAATTTAAATTAAAATGTATTTCAAATGAATTTGGTTTTGACTTTAATTTTTTTATTATATTATTTTCATAATCAAAAAAATATGTTTTTACTAATATTGATGCATAAAAATTATTTTCTTGTTTTAAATTTGAAAATATTAAAAAGATCATATTATTAATTTTATTATCTCTAAAAAATTGTTTATCAAAAGAAAATGAAACATTATTCTTTAAAGATGATATAAATTTTCTTTTTGTATCTTGATTAATTAAATAAATTTCAAATGGATCATTTATATTATTTATAATATTTTCTTCTCTATATACAATATTAATTGATATTTTTTCTAATATTTTTATTAAAATGAAATTATAATCTTTTGAAATAAAAAAATTTTCTTTTATAATAGAATAAACAACTTTCTTTATAGAATGTAAAATTATTATAAATTTTTCTTTTTTCATATTTTGAATGGTTGAAAATTGGTGTAAATAATAGTTATAAAATTTCAAAATTTCTTGTTTATCATTTGTATCTAAAATATTAAATTTATGTTCGAGAGAAAGAAAAAGATTAATTTCAAAGTCTTTTTCATTTGACTTTATATTATATGCATTTTTAATAATTTTCATAATATTTTTTTGACTTTCTATTAAATCATTATTATTATTACAATGAATGAATATTAATATTATACCTAAATAAAAATAATTTTTCATTTTAATTTAAAAATTAAGGTATAAATAAAAAAAAAAAAATATTATCAAAAAAAAGAAGTTTATAAATATTTCAAAAGAAATAAAAATTATAAAAATTCTTAAAAAAAAAATTTATAAAATAATATTATAGAAAAACAAAAAAAGAACTTTCATCAATTTTAAGATAAAATATTTTTTTACTTCCTGCATCAATTTTAAATTGAATTTCATCAGTATTAGGATAATTAGGATGATATAACCTTTAAGAATTAATACCATTTCCAAACTAGTATTTCTTTTTTTTCTAAACCTATATAATAATCATCATTAACTTGTAATTTATATTGGAATATAGTTTCTCCTATATCAATTGCTAAACCATTTTTTTAAATAATTCATCTTCATAATTTATTTTTTTTTTCTATTTCTTCTTTTTTTAGTTCTATTTCTTCTTTTTTTTTCTTTTTCTTTTTTTTTATTATATTTTTCTGATGATTTTGAACTTGAAATAAATAAATTGTCAAAACAATATGAAAAAACTGAATTATAACTATATGGCATTTGAATAAATATATCCCAATCTCCTACTTCTATTGTTTTTGTTAATGATGTTTCATTTTTATTCCCTTCTTCTAAATAAAAATCACTACATTTTTGTTTTTTAAATATGATATTATATTGTAAAGTGACATCATTAATCCCATCTCTATACTATAAAACTTAAATTGAAATTATTTGGATTTTTTTTATTGTTTTTTTTATTATTACTTTGATATAATTTTCCTCCTTCATAATCTTGAAATGATAAATAATTAAGTGAATAATCTAATAAACTATTTTTTAATACTTCTTCAACATTTTCTTTACATTCATTAATTTTTATTTGAATATTTAGAATAACAAGTTACATTATGTCCATGCATATCATTTTGAACATATCTATAATTAATTTCATGTATAAGATAATATTATCCTTTGTTATTTTCATTTTCAATATTTTCTTTAAATCTTTTTTCTTCTTCAAATCTATTTTTCTCATTTTCTCCTATCATATATTTTTGTATATCAATTTTTCTTTCAAGTTCTCTTATTTTTTTTTCTTCTTTTTCTGATTGTGTTAAATTTTCTTGTTCTTCTTCTTTTTTTTAATTCAACTTCTCTTCTTGAAACTTCTTGATGTACTTTAGATAATAAAGCAATAATATTTGAATTATCTTTTAAAATTTCATATATTCTAACTTTTTCATCCATATTATATTTACTAGTATCACCTTCTTCCATAACTTGTAGATAAGAAAGTGCTTTAATAATTGCACCAATTTCTTTTAAAATAAAATAAAGTGAATGTTTATTATATTTTTTTACTAAATTCTTCCAATTTTCTTTAGCTTTAATTTTTAAGTTTGTTTCTTCTTTATTTGTTATTTTTTATTATCATTTTTTTATTTTATATGAAGGAATTTTCTCATCATAAAAATCAGTATTTCTATTCCTCATATCATTATATTCATTAGAAATATCATTAAAGTAATTTTCAAGCTCATTTTCATTATTGAAACATAACCATCATCAATTCCATATGCTTTTTTTTATAATTCCATCTCTTACATCATTATTTATTATTGTTGTAGTTGTATCATATTTTGATGATTTTGTATCTTTCGAATTTTCTTCTTTCTTTTTAATTCTACTTTTTAATTTTGTTTCAATTATATCATCTCTATTTTCTTTTTCTTTTTCTTCTTTTATTTTTAAAAATTCTTGACTTATTTGTTTCCCTATTTCTGTCATTAAATTATTACATTTATTTTTATTTAATAGAAAATTCATTTATATTTTCAACTTACTGTATTACCAGGATTAAATTCACATATATTTTTTTCTTTAATCATATTTATAATTTTTCTAATTCCTTTATTTAATTTTTTTTTAGTTTTTAGTTTTTTATTAGTATTTTCACTTATTTCATTAACTATATCTTTAACTTTAATAATAATATTTTCTATATTTATTCCTTTGTCAGGTTCATTATCCCAATATCTTGATTTTAAAGGTTTAATATCTTGATATTTTTCACCTTCAATATCATCTTTAAATCTAGGATCAAAAATGTAATCATCATCAATAAGTGGTTATAAAATATGTTTATCAATTTCTTTTTCATCTCAAGTAAATCTTCTTCATAAATTGGTTGATCTTCATCTAAAAATTTTTTAGTAATTTTCATCATTTTCTTTATTAATAAATGGGTTACATCTTTGAACTTACATAAATTTAGGTTCTAAATATGTTAATTCACCATTTAAAACTTCAATCTTAATTGATTGTAATTGTTTTTTTACTTCACCAAATAAATATGGTTTTCCTATTGAATTTACTATATATGAAGTTTTACCTATAAGACATTTAAATCCAATTAATGTAATTTTATCTTTTACTGTTCCAAAAACATGTGTCATTCCATCACGGTCATTTGAATCTGGGAATTTATTTATTTCAGCTGAGTCTAAAATTGGTAAATTTATTTCTAAAGGAATATAAAATTCATCCTGACCTTTAGATAAGAAGAGATCATTTTTAAAACAGTCATCATAATAAATTTGAAACCCTTGAATTTTATCTTTAGTTTCATTTATTAATATTGATAATTTATATATTGCAAATTGTTTCATATTTCTTTTGTAGAAAATATTGTTGTTGCTTCTTTTTTTTCTCCTACTGATTCACCACCTTTATGAAGAATTTCATTTATAAAAAAAAAATTTTTGAGTATCTTCTGATAAATTACCATCTTTATATTTAAGATATACTTTTATTAATCTACTAAATGTTATATATTTTCTTTTTGGACCTATTATATCTTGGAAAACTTTTTCTAATGATATGTTATCTGGAACAAGATACCTATACATTCTTCAAAAATAGGAAATGATGCCATATCTTTATATTGATCAAAAAAAATGTAATCTGCACATATACTAATTTTGTCGAGTTCTTCTTTTGTTATATTTACTGGTTTTCTAATTGACATTTAATTTAACCAAAAGATTTTTATTAAGGCGTTTTTATATTATAGTTTTTTGAATTATTTTTAAATTGTTTTTAAAAATATTTTTAACCTTATTTAATATTATTTATATGTTAATATTTATATTAGTTTACATAATATTTTTTTTAAAGAATAAACAACATAGGTATTACAAGCTTATTTATAATATGATATCATATTCAAATGATCTAATAAAAATAATATTTTTCCAATTTTAGAATTTACTTAGAATATCTACAAATTCTTTCATTTTTTGCTCAGTAAATTTAGGAGTTAAATTTACTTTAATATAATTACTCTTAACCCAATCTTCATCTAAATGTTTTTGAGTAACTGTATAAAATCCAATATCTTTTAATTTTTGACATAAAACTTCATTTTTGCCATTTTTGGTATCAAGAAGCAAAAATGGTAAATTTTTTTCTCCAATTATAATAACATTTTTACTTTCACTTTGTTCAAATAATTGATTAAAAATATTTCTTCTACTTTCAATTTCTTCTCTCATTTCTTTACCATTTTTCTGAAATTCTTCAAGTGAAAATCTAGTACCAGTACATGTAAATGGTGGTGCACTTGCAGAAAAAATGTATCCTTCACCAAATAATCTTTGTTTATCAATAACAGAATATTTTCCAACAACAAAACCACCAACACCATTACAAATTAATTCTAAATTAGCAGAAAGAACATCAATATCTTCCATTGTAAGACCAGCAACTTCAATAGAACCTTTTAAATTTTCACCAACTGCACCAACTCCAAGAGAATCGTCAACTATTAATAATACATTATTAGAACGTAGTTTGGACATTTCTCTTAGAGGTGCCATACTACCATCAGCTTGGAATATACCTTCAGTAATAATACTTATAGTTTCTCCTATTTTATTTACTTCTTCTAATTTAGTTTTTAAATCATTTATATCATTGTGTTTAAATTTAATTACATTTGCTCTTGCAAGACGTAATCCTAATTGAATTGGATAATTACATAATTCATCAACTAATGCTGTTGATTTTTCTGTATACATTTTAACTGCAGATGTTATAACATTATTTCCATATGAATATACAATTGCATCATTTGTATTATATATTTCCATTAATTTATCTTCTAATGCAAGATGTTCCATTGTACCACCATAGAATTGACGAGGACCACATGAACCACATCCATATTCATTTATAATTTTTTCCATTATTAATGTTCTTTCTTTATTATTTGAAAAATCATAAATATCATATGATGATAAATCAATATCAGTATCTTTAGGATTTTCAGGTAATGATGAAACTTTATAATCTGAATTTTCCCATAAAGGAGGCATTTCTCTAGGATTTTTTTCAATAGATTCTAATTCAGCTAAGTCAACTTTTGGGGCATGATATACACCACTTGGTTCAGGAGTGTTACCAAAAATACAAGAACTTTCAATAAATGCTTCTAAAGTTGCAGTAATTGCATGTTCAATATCTTCATCAGAATGAGCAGATGACATACAATATCTTATTCTACATGCTGTAATTGAACATGCTGGAAAACCAACACATACAACTGCAAGTCCTCTTTTTAAACATGCTCTACTAATATCTTTTAATTTAACTGGATGATATACCATTACTGGAATTACAGGTGAATCATAATCTCCAAGAACATGACATCCATTTTCAAGTAATCTTTTTCTAAAAGTAATTGAATTTTTTCTTAATTGTGAAATTCTTCTTTTACCTTCATCACTTTGAATAATTCTTAAACAAGATAAAATTTGTTGAGCTTCAACAGGACTCATTGGACTACCATAAATATTAGCATAACAATTACTTTTAAGTAAAGCAATAGTTTTTTTATCAGAACAAATATATCCTCCAGCAGCTGCAAAACTTTTTGAAAAAGTACCCATTAAAATATCAATATCATTAAAATCACATCCTAAATGTTCACAAATTCCTCTTCCAGTTGCTCCAAGTGCTCCAATACTATGTGCTTCATCAACATATAAATAAAATCCATATGCTTTCTTTAAAGCAATTAATTCTTTTAATTTACAAAATTCACCTTCCATTGAATAAAGTCCTTCAACAATAACAATAATCTTTCTAATTTGTTTACTTTTTTCTTTATCAGCAGTTAATTCTTTTAATTGATTTCTTAAATCAATCATATCATTATGTTTAAATTTCATAATTTTTGCTTTAGAAGCTCTCATACCACTTATCATTGAACAATGATTTAACATATCAGAAAAAATAATATCACCTTTTCCAACAAGAATAGGAATTAAAGTAGAATTAGTAGCAAATCCCATTGGAACAACAATACAATCTTCCTTATGTAAAAATTTTGCAAGTTCTTTTTCTAAAATAATTTGTTCTTCAGATACTCCTCTTTCAGAAGCAAAAGCACTAATTGCCATTCCTTTACTTTTCAAAGTTTTAATAATTTGAGGAGTAACAATTTCATGATAACCACCAAATCCAAGATAATTATAAGAACCAAAATTAATAGCTTTCTTAACTTTACCTGGAATAACAACTAAATGATAAACATTTTCAATAGGAACTTCTCTTCTTAAAGCAATTGTAATATGAGCACCAGGAGCACCAATAATTGGTCGAGAGAAACAATCATATGATGTTGAATATATTCTTCTAATGTAAAAATCTTTATCTGATTCACTCCATAAATTTGGGCAATTTGATCCTAAATATATTTTGTATAAAATCCAGTCTTTAATATCTAATAATTTTGATGAGATTTTTAACCAGTTAAAACCACATGTTGTATGAAAATCTATACTAAAATAATACCAGAGAGAACCCCATGTTGAAAGTTTGTAATCGTCATTGTTTTCCATTTTGTTTTTGTGATTTTTTATAAATTTTTATTTTTATTTATGATATTTATACTTTGTTTGGATTTTTTTTTTATTTTTATGAAAAATAAGAAAAAAAAATTTTTTTAATGTGGAAAAAAGTTCTTTTATCAATTAAAAGTCTTTTTATCTAAATTTCAATATTTTTTTGAATGAAATATCTTATTAAGGATTAAATTTTTTTTTTCAAAAACGGTTATTATGAAAATCATAATTTAAATTGAATTTGATTTTATTTATTTTTTCAATGAAAATTCAATAAAAAGACAATAAAAAATATGATTAAATTTAAAAAATGAATTTTTCATTATAATATTAATATGAATTAAGAAGAGTATTACATATTTAAATATTAGCATCAATAAAATATAATTATTTATTTTGACGTATAATAAATTAAAAATTTTTAATATTTACAATATCTAAATAATTACATAATTATAATTAAATTTATATTATATTATAATTTTCATAATCCCTTATTTTTATTAAAATTAATAATTTTATTTAATAAATAAAATTTGTTCAAATAATTAAAAAAAATATCCCTATTAATATAAATTATAAATTGAATAAAATATCGACTATAGAATTAAAAAATATCAAAAAAAAAAAAATTTATAAAAATCTAAAATTAATAATTAATATATTTTTTAATCCTTATTTATACTAATTTTTTTTTTTAATAATAAAAAAAAATGAAGAATTTTAAATTCCTATTTTTAATATTTTCATTAATAGTTTGTGATGACCAACTAACAATTGTAGAACAACAAATAATTTTTCCAAATGAAACAATAAAAAATGCATGTGAAAAAATTGAAAATCCAACTTCAAAGAATGATTGTGTAATTGCTACTTTAGAATGGGATTTTAGATGTTGCTATATATATATCAATGAGGGAGAAAATAAAAAAAAAGGGAAATGTAAATATATTCAAGACAATATAAAAGCAATTAAAGCAGAAGCTAAATCTTTGAAACAAGATAATTCAAAATATAAAATAAATTGTGAAGGAAATTTTTTAACAAAAAATGTATATTTATCCTTTTTTATATTATTATTAATATTATAAACCTTTTTTTTGAATAATTATTTTTTAATAATTTAATAATTATTTAATAATTATTTTAATTATATATAAAATGGAAAATCATAATATAAAATATAATTTTGATTTAAATATTGTTATAATTGGAAAAATAAAAGATAAGGAATTTTCAAAATATGTTATTCAAAGTGAAAACATTTATGAAATATATACTGATAAAGAAGAATCACATATTATATTTCAAGAACATCCAATTATTAAATCATGGAAGTTTTTTTTTCTTTTATCTAAAGAAGAAGAAGATTTAAAAGTAATAAAAGCATTAAAATTAATTAAAAATGATTTTAAAAATACAAATTCTTTATTATTAATTGTCCTTGATGCTATATTTAATCAAAATGTACTTGATGATATTATAAAAAAAATAGAAGAAAATTCATCAATAAAAACAATGCCATTTATTTATTTATTATCAAAAGATCGTTTTGAATATCCAGAAAATAAAAAATTAAGAAATTATATTTCACTTCATTCAAAATTAGATAAAATGAATTTTTATTGTGATGAATATCCTTATACAAAAAATAATTTAAATGAAGAAGAAAAAAGAATACAATCAAATATTTTAGAAAATATTACAACATTATTAATAAAAGTAACAAGTTATTATAATGAATTAGGAGATTCATTTTTAATTCCTTTTCCATTAGAAAATCAAAAAGTAAATTTAAATTATAATACAAAAATATATGGAAGACATATAAATCTTTTATTTTGTGGTAAGAGTGGAGTAGGTAAAAGTACATTTATAAATTTAATTATAAAAGACAAAAGAGTTAAAATTGGAGGAAATGGTTTATCAACAACAAAAAATATTGTTGAATATATTATTCCTAATACTGCTATTTCAATATTTGATACTCCTGGATTTGAAGATGAAGAAACAGTAAATCTTACTATTAATCATATAAAAAGTTATAAAGATGTTTTTTATAAATTTGGAAAACAAATCCATTTAATTATTTATTTTTTGAAAGGAAATGATAATACATTATTTCAAAAAATTGATTATAAATTTATTAAATTTTTATTTAGTCTTAATATTCATATAATGTTTATTGAAACTCATAGTAATATTGAAAAAGAAAAAATGGAAAGAGAATTTAATGATGAAGTTGAAAAAGTTAAAAATGCTCTTTTAATTATTTTAAATAATATGAAAACAAATTATAATTTTGATAATTTTCATAATCATTTTTTTACTGTTAATTTAGTTAAAAATTCAAATAATTCAATTTTTGGAATTTCATATTTTTTTAATTCTATTCATAATTACTTTTTAATGATATCAAATGAAAATTTACAAAAAATTAAAAATATTCCTCTTGAAACAAAACCAAAAGAAATATTCAAAATAATAAAAAATGATTTTTTTTTAAAATTATATTATGATTATAATAATTATTTAAAAAAATTATCAAATGAAAAAAATTCAATTATTTTAAAATATATTTTTTTATGTGGATGTACAGGATTAACTCCAGTTCCATTTATGGATTTACCAATGTTTGAAAAAATAAAAAATAATTTATTATTAGAATTATCAAAATTATATGGATTTAATGAAATTATAGGTAAAAATAAATTTAATTATACTCCTTTTATTGGGGAAACTGGTAAAGGAGTTTTAGGAATAATAGGTTTTTTAACATTTCCTCTATATTTTTGTTCTTATTTATTTATTAATGGAATAGGTTTAAGTGGATTAATTTATAAAATTGGAAATGATTATTCAAAATTGTTATTAAAAAAAATTGAAGAAAAAGATAATATTTTTTTTATTAAAAGTTCTGCAGAAGATTATTTACAGGCAATTCAAGATTTTAAAGATTTCGGAAAATATTTTGATAAAATAGAAAAAGGAATTAATATTGATGAAAATAGTGATTATGATGATAATGAAGATGATGATAATATATAAAAATTCATTCAAGATTTATAATTTATTAGTATTTGATAATTGATATAAAATTTATAGTTTTCTTTTTTGTTAAATTTAAAAATAAAATAAATTATAAATATATAAATATAAATTGATATTTATAATATTTATGAAATTAGGTATTGAACTAATTTTTCTCCTTATATTCTGATTATTTCAGATAATTAAAATATTAAATTATTTTGATTTATTTTTTTTATTTTTCATTATTATTTAAATCCATTTCTTCAAGTCCAAATAAAGAATAAATTCCATTGATATTCATTAAAACTTCTTTAGGTATAATAGATAATAAATTTTTAGTTTTATAAAGAACCACATTTAAATTATTAACAAAAGGAATCCAATAAAAGAAAAAAATACAACTAAATATGGAAATATAAACAATAAATAGTAAACTATAAAGATTATTTATTTCATGTAAATTTTCTTGAATTGTATCAATATTAATTACTCTTAATCCAGTATATAAAGGTATCATAAAATTACGATAAAAAATACTCAAATCATTTAATAAATCTGAATTAAAAATATTAATTGGATCCCTAATAGAAAATTTTTCCAATTCATTTGGATCTGTAGGCCAATTATTAATATATTGTTCTGTTCCCATTAAAGTTAAATTATTTATATTTTCAACAGTAGAATGATAATATCTTCTAATATGATCAGCAAATCTAATTTCTTCAATAAAATATGATGCAGTAAGATCTAAACCATATTTGGTTGCATTATTCATAAAAGAGTAACATTCATCATCACTTTCAAAATAATCATCTAATTTTAAATCACATGCTTCCATATTTAATATTTCAGTAAAATGTCTAAAAAAATTTTGTGGAAGACCTTTTCTATATAGATTCATATATTCATTTGTTTTTCTTCTTTTAATATATATTACATCTAATTCTTTTAAAATATATTCATCTGCTTTTAAATTAAAAACCAATGAATTTTTATCGAAAAAAGCTTCTCTTAGTGAATTAAATATTAAATGATATTCATTTTCACATACACATTCATTTTCATAATATTTTATATAGATATAAGAATTTTGTAAAAATGTTATATACATAATAAAAACTATCAAATAATATATTCCTAATAATATTAAAAATAATAAAATTTTAGTTAATACTATTTTTGATAAGGCTTTTGCTCTTAAATTCCTTTTTAAATTTCTATCTTTTTGTTTTTGACTTTGTTGCTTATGTAATTGAATATTATTTGTTATTTGTTCATTTTGTTCTGATTCATCATATTCAATTTCCATTTCTCCTTTTATTTTTTTATAATAATTTTCACATTTTTCTAAAGATGTTAAAATAATATCAATATTAATATCAAAAAAAATTTCAATATATTTTTCTTTTTTTTCAGCAACAGCATAATATGCTTTTGAAATTAAATAATATATACAACCAATAAATAAAATAATACAAACAAAACCAATTATTGATATAACTTTTATTTTATTTGCTTGTATGTCCATTTCTTTAATATAAACAGATATTTGAGTATATAAAGCTTCTCCAACTTGATTTAATGAATTTCTTAAAAAATGAAAAATATCAGGATCAGTAGATATAACTTCAATTAATAATTTATTACAAATATTAAAAATATCCATAGATAATTCAATTAAAATACTATTTAAATTATTAGATGTATAAAGTATAGAAAAATCATTTTTTATATTAGATATATTATAAAGTCTTTCAGCAATTTCATATTTAGTTTTATCACTAAAATTAATATCAACTGCTATATTATAAGCAATCATATTATCAATTTTTTCAAAAAGAAGAAGTAAAGTATCAATTACAGATTCAATATAATCATCTCTATTATATTTTGATGGAAATAATGTATAATTTTCATTATATAATAAAGTTAATTCTCTAATATAAAAAATTACTTCTCCATTATATCCCATTAAATCACCTGAATTTAATACTAAATTAGAACATGTTCTTATTGTTTTTATTCCTTTTTTTAAAAATAACATTGAAACTACTGTCATTAAAATTAATAATAAAAAACATATTATTGAATTTAATTGTAATATTACTATAGTTTCTTGATTTTCTTCTTTTTTAAGTGCTGCATCTATTTGTTCTATTATAAAATCATTATCATCTTCTTCATTAACATCAAATCCAAGATTTATTTTAATTTCTATTTTTGATTTTTTAATTTCTTTTAATTCCTTTTCTTTTTCTAATTTTTGTTTTTCATTATTTTCATTATTTTTCTTTGGATAATCATTTATTCTTTTTTCTACTTGTGATTTTTTCTCATAATCTTCTTTTTCATAAATAGCATTTTTATTAAAGTCATATTCATAAAATTTTATTTTTTTAAAATTAACATTATAATATTCAGTATTAGTTTTTGGTTCAATTGGATTATTTTTAATACTTTTTATTCCAGGTGATTTTTCCATTATTTTTTTTTGATTTAAAAACTGAATCCTTGAATTTTTTAATTTATTATTTTCTTCAGTTACTTCTTTTTCTTCTTCATATTCCTCTAATTCTTCAAATTCTTCTTCATCATCTTCTTCTTCTTCTTCTTCTTCTTTTTCATTTATTAATTTTAATTTTTCTTTTTCTATTTTTGATAAATATTTACTTTTAACAAAATCAGTTAAAGTATTTTTATTTAATTGTTTACTTAATTTATAATTAAAAGTTTGAACATCTAATTTTAAATTTGTATTTGAAGTTGGAACAAAATCTGGAGGTACAATTAAATTACTTTTTTTCGGAGAACTATCAACATTACTTCTTAATACTGCACTAGTTAAATTTTTATTTGCTATCTTAAGCTTAATTTCAGAATTTTTCGAATTTTTTGAATATATATCATCATTTAATGGTTTTTCCAATTTAAATAAATATCCAGTAATTTTATTATTTATTATTTGTTCAATTACTGTTAAATAAAAAGTTAGTTCTTGTACACTATTATTATTATTATTAGGAATAATTTTAGAATTATTTCTTTTTATTATATCAACAATTCTAGTAGAAACATACAAAGATTCCATTAAATCACTTTTTTTCCAATTTATCAAATTTGGAGTTGAATAATTTTTTATTATTATTTTCTTTTTCAAATTTAACTTTTGTTCTGGTGTAAGTTGACCCATTTCAATTGCTAATTTTAAAAATTGTTCATAAATATCTCTTATATAATATGTAATTTCAATATTATTATTCATCATATCAGAAGTAATTCCTAATATAATTGAACTATTTGGAGTAAAATTTTTAATTATTAAATGATTATCTGTTAAAATATAACATGTTTGTTTTTTATTATGGTCATTATTAGTATGATAAAATGAAGAATCTCTTGATATTGATCCTATAAAAAATTGTTCATTATATTCTGATTGATATAATATTACTTTCATTGATAATTCTATTAAATATTTTGATTTTGTTTTTCCAAAAGAATTTACTTCTTTTACTTCAAAATTATTTTTATTAGCTTGATCATAGACATTTTTTTTAAAATCTTTTATTTTCTTTTTTAATAATTTATTATGTTCTTCTTGAAAATTATCTGGAATTAACATATCTAAATTATGGCCTATTAAATTTTTTAATTCATATCCAAAAATTTCACTAATACCTAAACTTGCATTAGTAATTATTCCAAATTTTTCTGGTACTGCAGAAACTACAATATATTGATAATAATCATTTTTATTTAATATATTAATATCAATATTCCTAAATTCTGGTAATTTTTTGTTATGTAATTCATCATCAATTTCTGTAATCAAATTTTTATATTGTAAACATTTTTTTTTATCACCCAATATTTTAGAAAGAAATTCATAATAAATTTTCACATAAGTAATATGATTAGATTTTATTTTTTTCATTTCATTAATAAGATAATCAATTTCTTTAATAATTCTATTAATTTTAGATCCACAATTATTTAATTTATTAACATTTTCATTTTCAGTATTATAAGATTCTAATAAATGATTCCAAAAAGTAATATAAAGATATGATGCTTCTTCAATTAAATCAATAAAATTTTTGTAATAATTTCTAAATCTTAATTCTTTAACCATATCAACATTTTCATTATCTTCATCTTGTAAATCAGATAAATTATCTTCGAAAAGTCTATTACATCTAAAAATAATAAATTCTTCTTCAATTGAAGGTGACATAGTTTTAATACTACTTAAAAACTCAGCTGCTCTTTTTCTTCTTTTTAATTTCTTTAATAAAAATAAAGAATAAGCAAATTTTAATTCTACACTATCAGGAAATTTATTAATTGAACAATTAAATAAAAAATCTGCATGTTGTAATAAACAACCATTTCCTTCCATTTTATTTTTTATTAATGCTAAATATCTTTTTAAAGGACAATCTTTTAAAATACATGAACTTTCATATATTTCAATATAACTATTCAAAATTAATTCTGATTCTCTTTCTTCTTTTTTATTATTTAATAAATATAAAAAACTTTGAATATGATTTAAAGTTTGTTTTAATGATTCTTCTTTCCCTAATATATAAAGAAAATCTTTTAAATGATTTTTTCTGTAAAATAATATTATACATAATATTGGTTCTATTGTAATAAATAATCCTAAACAACTATTAAATTCACTATTCAATGTAAATCTTCCAATTAATAAACAAATAGAAGCCCAGAAAAAAGTTAATGATAAATATTTATGAATAAAATTTAATAATTTTTCATTATATCTTTCATAAGTGAAATTTAAATACAGGGTTAAAGAAGAAAAAAGAATTAAAGTAGATATTAAAATATAATGTATTTCAATTCGTCCATCTAAACCAACAAAAATACCAGTAATAAACATTTTTGAAATTAAAAAAAAAACATCTGGAATTGAAGTTGTTTTAGAAAGAACTTTTTTTTGACCATCTAAAGAATATTCATAATATATAGTAACAGTTAATAAAGAAATAGGAACAAATAAAACTAAACTTATTGAAGAAATTATACAATTAAAATAAAATAATGTAGTATAACATTTTAAATCATCTGAATATAATGAAGTTTTTTCTCCTAAATCATTTTTTATACAATCGAATGCACTTAATAATATAAAAAACATTGGTAAAAAAAAAAAAGATGACATTAATGGAAGAACATATTTTAAAATAATTAATAGAAATCCAATTCTAAATTCTTTATTTATAAATTTATATAAAGCATAACTTATAATTGAAAAAATAACTAAGTTTAAAACTACTGAAAAATAAAACATTGATAAATATAAATCTTTATTATTTTTACTATATGTTAATATTAAAAAATATTTGAAAACTTCACTTATTTGATTAAAGGTTTTTTTATTTTTCCATTCAACATCAAACTAAATATTAAAAAAAAATTTACATATTCATCTAATGGAAAATACATTAATTGAAAATATTGAACAATTACATTAATACATTCAAAAGTTATTGAAGGTTTATAATCTTTTAATAATTCATTAAATAAATAAAATAAACCTTTTTTTATTTCTTTGAAATATAATATTAATTTATTTTCTTTTTGGTTTAATTTAATTTTCATAAAATCTTTTGATGTATCATTTTTCAATGACATTTGGTTTTTTATTAATTTAAAATTAATGGAAAATATATTTTATTTTTTTTAATATGAGATAATTGTTAATGAATTTAATATTTTCTTTAATAAAATAATATAGAAAATATCATAAAATTGAATGATAATATAATTAAATAAAAATAAAATTGTTCATAAGTAAATAATAATTTAAAAATAATATATTATTATTTAATTTGGAAATTTATTAATAATATTTTCTTTAAATTTCCCTGATATATTACCTGAAGGATAATAATTTAAAACATAAAACATATGTCCAGTATTAATATTTCTATTAATACCAATTCCAATTAACTTACTATTTTTCCATATCATTTGTGTAAAATGAGAAGGAATTTCTTGATCATTATTATAATCATAACTACTTTCTTTTTTACATAATCTATCAACTAAACTATTTGCATCTAATATTGTAGAATAACAAAAAATTGATTCTCCTAAATCATCACCCTTATATTTATTGTTTGAATTTACTAATATTTCTGTTTGAGATATTTCTTCTGCATATTTTTGAGCTATATTTGTTATTTCATTATTTTCTATTAACGGTTGAACATTATATTCTTTTCTTTTTTGATTTATTAAATATAATATATCTTTTTTTAAGACATTAATATTATTTTTTTTTATAATATGAATTGGTATTGATTTAGCTGTAATTAATTCTGTTAGTTGTTCATTTTTTGAATTAACACAATTTTGACATCCCATAAATTTAATTTAAATTTATTTAAAATTTTATATTATAATGTATTTTAATATTATTTAATAAATAATAAAAAATAAGATTAAAATTTTAATTAATGTGTCGAAAACAAGAAAAACTTTAACTTCATTTATTAATTGATTTTTTATAAAATAGAAAACTCATATTGTTTACATTATTCATTAATTTCTACTCCTTCTCCAATAAAAATTTAATATGAAACTGGTTTTTTATAAATTGTTTTTATATTTTACTAAAATATTGTTTCTAAATCTTATTTTTTATTAGGAAAAATTGGTTTTCAAATGATATGATTATGTTATTATTTGAATAAACATAAAGCAAAAATTGAAAATTGAATATTAAAGATTTAATCATTGAAATTATAAATATATTTATATAAAAATATAACAAAATTTCTTTTAGAGTTTAAATAAATTATATATTAAGAATTAATTATTTTATTTTTCAATAGGTGAAGTATCAATTGTTTCAAGCAATTCATTAGCTTTTTTTCTCTTAATTATATTAGTTTTTTTCGTATATAATATATAAATCAAAGCAATGATTATTAATATAAATAAAATAATTAAAAACCAAGGAAAAGAAAAAGAACTACCTTTATATATTCCAATATAACCTCTATCAACTTCAAATATAAATTCATGAGTTTTTAAAAATGGAATACCAAGTTGCCATCCATATGAATTTTCATGAGGTACTATTAAACAATATAATCTTTCATTAATTTCTTCCCATAAATCTTTCCCATTAATTTCAAATGTATTATTAAAATCTTTGAGATAAAATTTTAAAGATGGAAATTTTTTAATATTAACACTTTTATCACATGAATAATATGTTATATTTCTATCTTCATTAAATTCTTGTTTACATTTATTATTTTGATTTTTAAAGAATTGATCATCTAAATCAGAAACAAAATTTTGAGGAGCTAAAATAATATTAGAATCAAAGTATATAGTACCTGTAGTATATATAGATTTATGATTTCCAAAAGTAATTGAATCAAATTTTAATGCCCAATTTTCTTGTCTAATACCAGATTCAACTTTTATTTTATATAAATTTTCTTCATCATATTTTGAATTATAAGTATGTGGATAATCACCAATAAGAATTTCACCTTCTAAATCATTATTAAATTTAAAAGAAAAAATTTGTTCATTTATTATTTTTTCTTCATGTAAAAAAAGAATAAAATCTTCATTACGTCTTCTATTTTGGTAATTAAAACCAATATAAGCATCATTATTTTTATTTGAATAATCAGAACTTATTATAGAAGGGAGAAAAAAACTAACATTTTTTATTATATTTGATTTTCCTTTATATTCTTCAAATGAGATAATATCTCTTGATAAAAAACCTTTAGAATAACAAATTGAAGATATATAAGTTTCTTCATAGTTTGTTTTTAAATATGTTGATGAATGACTTTCATCATATTTTCCTTTTAATGTTTTTCCTGGTATCATTAGATAAGTTGTGTTAGTGGAAATTTTAACTGGAATTGATTGTTCTGGAGTACCAATTTTTAAATCTGTATATAAATTACTTGTTAATATATCAAAAAAATTAATATTTTGTGGATATGGATAATTTGAGAATTTGAATATTAACACTGATGATAAAATATTGAAATTGAGAATAAAGAATATTAAATTTATAAATGATTTCATCTTTAATAAATTATAATTTTTTATTTATTTAATTTGTATTTTATTATTATTAATATATTTGTATTTTGATTTTAAAATAATATAATATAAAATAATTATGATTGAAAGTTATTTACTATTAATAAAAAATAAATAAAATTTTCTCATTATTAAAAAATGATTAAGAGAGTGTCAAGCAAAGTTTATAAACAATTTCAAAAAAATGATAATAAAACTATTAAAATTTTAAGAGATATAATTAAAGAAAGAGAAGAGAAAAATTTACCAAGAGAATCAATATTTAAACAACCAGAAACATTTACAATAATAAAAATGATTTTATCAAAATATCAAAAAGATGAAAATGATATTTATGTTTTGAGTGATTATTTAAAAACATTAAAAACATTTATGTCATCAATTTCACAAGGACAATCATCAGATTTTGATATAATGCCTCTCTTAAGAAAAATAAGTGCTGATTTATATTATGCTAAATATGATAAAAATTCTTTTATGATGAGAGTTGGTGATATTGGAAATACTTTTTATGTTATTTTATCTGGTAGTATTAGTATTATTGTTCCAAAAGAAATTTCAGTTTTAATGACAAAAACACAATATATTCATCATTTGAAATTTTTGAGTAGTTTAGGTGAAAAATATCTTGTTGAAAAGAATTATTATAATAATATTGGAGAATTCCCAGATTTGAAATTAGAAAGTTTTATTAAACATGAAAATAATGATAAAAAGAAAAATAGAGATGAAATAGAAAAAAAAATTGCTAAAAAATTGAAAAGTAAAATGAAATATGAGAGAAAAAATAATAAAGTAATAAAAGAAGAAAATGATAATGAAAGTAATGATTCAGAAAAAAAAAATAAAGATAACAATAAAGAAGAGAATAAAGAAAATCAAAAAGAAGAAGATAATAAAAATATTGATAATAAAGATAAAAATAATAGTAGTAGTAGTAATAGTGAAAGTAGTAGTGATGATGAAATTGAAAGTAATGATAAAATAAATGATGAAGAAAATAAAAATAATGAGAAAAATGAAGAAAAAGAAAAAAAAATAAAAGAAAAAAAAAATGAATTTTCTTTAGAAAAATATATACAACTAGTAAATGGTGAATATATAAAACCATCAAAAGATAAATATTTATTAAATG
The DNA here is from genome assembly GCA_023807205.1 of Isotricha prostoma. NCBI lineage: Eukaryota > Ciliophora > Litostomatea > Vestibuliferida > Isotrichidae > Isotricha > Isotricha prostoma. Next base: position 57,745 of record JAJMZS010002949.1, on the reverse strand, counting down.
AAATAAAATTAATAGGTTATTTTAAAGTAACAGATTTATATCAAGGAAGTTCCTTTGGAGAATTAGCATTAATTAATTTAAATCAAAAAAGAACAGCAACAATATTTGTAAAAGAAGATTCATTTTTTGGTGTTTTAAAAGGAGAATCATATAATCAATCATTAAAATCAATTCAAGAAATAAACAAAAGAAAAGATGTAAAATTTGTATTTAATACAAAATTATTTAAACAAATACCATTATATGACTTTTCAACAAGATATTGGAATTATTTTATTCGTAGAAAAATAAAAAAAAATGATTATTTATTTAAACAAGGATATTATAGAGATGAAATATATTTTATTTTAGATGGTGAAATACTTATTACAACATATAATTTAAATTTAAAAAAAACAAATATGTATTTAGAAGAAATTGGTAATTTTCAATTTGGAAGATATGCTTTTAGTAATATTGGTAAAGATATTAATGTTCCTTTATTTATTGCAGTTTCAGGTGATATTTTAGGTATGAATGATATTTTATATCAAGATAAATATTTATGTAATGCTATTTGTATTTCACCAAAAGCTTCTTATTTTGCTTTAAGTTTTAATATTTTTAAAAATTTAAGTTCACATTTTCCTAAAATTTATAATAATTGGAAAAAAATTGATATAAATAAAAGAATATTAATGGTTCAAAGATTAGAAAATATTATTTATACAAATAAAAATACATTAGCTGGTGTTTTTAGAAAAGAAGAAGAAAATATTGCATATTGGAATAAATTATATAATAGAGATAATATAAAGAAAGATGATAAAAAAAATTCAACAGTTATTAATTTTCATACTTCAATAAAATCATTTAATTTAAATAACAAATCTATTTTAAAAACAAAAACTAAAATTAAAAATAAAGATAATAAATCAATATTCAGATTATCAAAAGAAAATCTTCCTCCATTAAGTAATCCTTTTCAAGATTATCAAAATAATGTAGTTAATAAAAAAAAAATGTTTTTTCAATATTCTTTATCTAATTATGATAAAACATTAACAACTGAACCTTCAATTTCAAAAACAATAAGAATTCATAATAGAACAAATATTGATGAGTCATCATATAGGGAGAAAGATCATGTAATGTTAGAATTAAAAAAAAATGTAATGAAAAATAATAAACAAGATTTAATTACTAGATTGATTTTTGGAAAAAAATCAAATAGTAATGATAAAAAAGATAAAGATGAAGATTATTTTTTTTTAAATCCTGAAAATGAAGCTAAAATCATGGAAAAAAAGTTATATTATTCATTAAAAAAAAAACCTAAAAATATTACTTTTTATAATAAAAATAAAAATATTGAAAGAAATAATTTTCTATTGACTCAATTAAATGATACTACAAAAAAAAGAAAAGTAAAAACAAAAACACAAATATCTTTTTCTTTTGATAAATGAAATAAAAATATTTTTTTAAAATATATTTGTAATTAGGTTAATTAAATAATTTATTAAATTAATTATTTTTAGATTATATATATAATTATAGATTTTATATAATATAATTTAATAAAATTAAAATCACATATTAAAATTAAGATGATAAAAAATTTATTAAATAAAAAAAATAGTTCTTATTTTTTAAATAACATTAAAGATTGTAAATATTATTTAATAATATTAACAAGAAATAATTTTGTTAATAATATATATAATATTTTATTCAAATATTATTATTTTATGAATTTTTATCTATAATTAATTAAATAAACTTCAAATATGTTTCTACAGATAAATCACCAACTTTTTTAACAACATTTTTTCTATTTCTATTCAAAACAGACTTATTATCATTATTGTCATTTGCAAAAACAAAAACTTTTGCAAATCTTTGAAACTTAACTTTTTTACTTCTTTTATGATTTTTCAAAGTATCACCAACAGCCATAGAATCATTAAATTTGAATTTTAAACAACCTTTTTTTTGATTATTCTTATTATGAGAAAGGGGAATTTGAGTAGCACTCCTTTGTTCTCTTCTATGAAAAGTTGAATTATTATCTTGTGTATTTTTTTTATCATTATTTGTATTATTTTCATTTGATTTATTTGTATCATTTTTTGGTTTTTCAAATTTAAAATATCTTGTATAATTATTTAATGAATTATCTGACTTTAAACTATTTCTTATTTTTTCATTTTCTTTATTTTCAATTAATTTTTTTTCTTCAAATTTCTTTTCTAATTTTTTTTCTGAAAATCTTTTAAAAGGAGATTCTTTTTTATTTGGAGAATATCTTTCTTGAAATCTTATTCTTGCAGATTTTTTTCCTGTTATTTTTTCAGAATTTCTTTGAGGTGATTTTTTAACTTTTTCATCTTCATTTTCTTCTTCATTATCTGAAAATATTTTTGCTACATCTTCTTTTTTTTTTTCTTCTTCATCTTCTAAACTAATTCTTCTTTCTTTACGATGAATATTAGGTTTAATAATATCTGATACTATTTTTTTTCTTAATTCTTCTATTTTTCTTTTTTCATCCTCATCTTCTTCTTCATCTTCTTCATCTGTTTCTTCTTCTTTTTTCTCTTCTTTTTTATTTAATTTTTTCTCTTCTTTTTTAATTACTTTTCTCTCTTCTTTTCTATTTTCTTTTCTCTCTTCTCTTTTAATTTCTTTTCTCTCTTCTCTTTTAGTTTCTTTTCTCTCATCTCTTTTACTTTTATTTTTTTTTTCTTGTTCTTTTTTTTCTTCTTCTTCAAAATTTTCTGCAAAATTTAATAATTTATATAAAAAAGATCTAGTAAAAATATTATTTAATTTCTCTCTTGTTTTTACTTTTTCTTCGTTTTTTTGTTTTAGATTTTTATTTGATATAATTTTTTGAGCTATCTTTTTTCTTTCTATTTCTCTTTGTCTTTGTCTTTCTTTTTCTTTTTCTTTTTCTCTTTCTATTTCTCTTTGTCTTTCTTTTTCTTTTTCTATTTCTCTTTGCCTTTCTTTTTCTTTTTCTATTTCTCTTTGTCTTTGTCTTTCTTTTTCTTTTTCTATTTCTCTTTGCCTTTGTCTTTCTTTTTCTCTTTCTATTTCTCTTTGCCTTTCTTTTTCTTTTTCTATTTCTCTTTGTCTTTCTTTTTCTTTTTCTATTTCTCTTTGTCTTTGTCTTTCTTTTTCTCTTTCTATTTCTCTTTGTCTTTCTTTTTCTTTTTCTATTTCTCTTTGCCTTTGTCTTTCTTTTTCTTTTTCTATTTCTCTTTGTCTTTCTTTTTCTTTTTCTATTTCTCTTTGCCTTTGTCTTTCTTTTTCTTTTTCTATTTCTCTTTGTCTTTCTTTTTCTTTTTCTATTTCTCTTTGTCTTTCTTTTTCTTTTTTCTATTTCTCTTTGCCTTTGTCTTTCTTTTTCTCTTTCTATTTCTATTTCTCTTTGTCTTTGTCTTTCTTTTTCTCTTTGTCTTTGTCTTTCTTTTTCTTTTTCTATTTCTTTTTCTCTTTGTCTTTGTCTTTCTTTTTCTTTTTCTTCTTCTTCATTTTTTTGTTTAACATTTTTATTTGATATAATTTTTTGAACTTTCTTCTCTTTTTCTTTTTCTTTTTCTTCTTCTTCTTCCTCTTCTTCTTCTTCTTCTTCTTCATTTTTTTGTTTTACATTTTTATTCGATATAATTTTTTGAATTATCTTTCTTCTTTCTCTTTCTTTTTCTTCTTTTTCTTCTTCATTTTTTTGTTTAACATTTTTATTTGATATATTTTTTTGAACTTTCTTCTCATTTTCTTTTTCTTCTTCTTCTTCTTCTTCCTCTTCTTCTTCTTCTTCATTTTTTTGTTTTACATTTTTATTCGATATAATTTTTTGAATTATCTTTCTTCTTTCTTTTTCTTTTTCTTCTTTTTCTTCTTCATTTTTTTGTTTTACATTTTTATTTGATATAATTTTTTGAACATTCTTTTCTTTTTCTTTTTCTTCTTCTTCTTCTTCTTCATTTTCATCTCCTTCTTCATATTCTTCAGTATGAACTTCAAATTGATTTACTTTAACAACTTTATCATTTTTATTTTTTTTATTTTTATCATCAACATTATGATGACTTAATTCATTATGTACTTCATCATCATTATCTTCAATTTCTTCAGTTTTTTCAGAAACTTCTCTATAATAAGTAGCCAATGAATTTAATGGTTTAATTATAATTAATTTATCATCATTTTTTTTCTTCATTTTATTTTTTTCATTTTCTTTTTCTTCTTCTTCATATTCTTCTTCTTCTTCTTCATTTTCAACATCTTCATTTTCTACTTCTTCATTTTCAACTTCTTCAACTTCTTCTTCTTCTTCTTCAACATCTTCTTTTTCATTTGGATCTTTTTTTTTCTTAAATCTATCTTCACAATGTTCAATATGAGAATTATAAACTTTACTTTTAACAATATGATTTGGATTATAAGGACATCTTAGAAAATATTTTCCAATCAATTCTTTATTTACACAAGTTTTAGAATGAGAATCTAAATCAGAAATTTTCATTCCACATAATAAAGGACAAAAAAATCTTGAAGACATTTTTGATAATATTATAAAAAATATAAAATTTATACAATAATAAAAAAAATTAAAAATTAAAATAAACATATTTTATAATTATAATATTATATTTGTTTTTTAACAAAAAAACTAAATAAATAAACATATTATAAATTCTTTAAATCAAAAATTAATATATAAAATAATTAAAGAATTATAAAGATTTCATATAAACAGCAGAAATATCTTCGCTTTCCATTTCAGGTTTTTTTTTAATACTTGATTTTGCAAAAGCACTTCTTCTAGTAACAGGTTTATTTTTTTTTTCATCAAAAACAAAAACTTTAACAAAATTTTTAAAAGTAACACTTCTTCTTTTTCTTCCTCTTTTAAAATTAATATTTGCAATTTGAGCATCATCATCACTATCATTATCTGAATCATCATCAAAATTTATTAAAGGCTCTCCTTTATTTTTACTATTTTTTAAAAATAATGTTACTTTATGTGATGAGTTATGTTTTCTTACTGTTAAATTTTCATTTTTTTCTTTTTCTAAATTATGTTTTAATATTCCTTTAAAAATTAAATTTTTGGATGAATTGTTTTTTGATTTTTGATTCATTTCTTTTATTTCACTCACATTTTCATGGATTTTTAATAGTTCATTATTTATTATTTCATCTTCTTTTAGTTTATCTTTATATTTATTTGGTATATGTTCACTTTGTTTTCTTTTAAAAAAATTTGAATCAGGTTTAAATAATAATTCTTTTAATATTGAATGATGGTGATATCTATCTAACATTATTGATGTATGATGTCTTTTTGGAAGAATTAAATCATTTTCGTCTTTTTCATCTTCAATTATTATATTTCCTTCTTTGTCATCTTCTTTTTTTTTTTCTTCTTTTTCTTTTTTTTCGTCTTCTATTTCTTTTTCTTCTTCTTTTTCTTCTTCTATTTCTTTTTCTTCTTCTTTTTCTTCTTCTTTTTCTTTTTTATCTTTTTCTTTTTCTTCTTCTTTTGTATTTTCTTCCTTTTCTTCTTCTTTTTTATCTTCTTCTTTTTCTTCTTCTTTTTTTTTTACTGATATTTTCAAAGTTTCTTCTTCTTTTTTTTCTTTATGATTATTTTTAAATCTATCAGGACATCTATCAACATGCATTTGAAATACTTTTTTACCAAAAATATGAGTTGGATTATATGGACATTGAAAATATTTTACACCTAATAAATGTTTATTTTTGCAATTTTTAATATGTTCTAAAATAAAATTTGTTCTATGTCCACAAAGTAAAGGGCAAAATGGAAAGAACAAAGACATTTTATTTTATAATAAAAAAAAAATATAAAATAATTATTTTGCTTCATATTTTATTATATATATCAACCTTATAAGTTTTTTGTATATATTTATATATATAAATAAAATTAGTGAAAATATTTGTTAAAAAATAAAAAATTAAAAAAAAAATAATCTTAATATAAAAAAATCTTTTTTTCCTAATTTTAATAAATAAAAACAAAATAAATGTCTGCTCCACCAATTGGAATAGATTTAGGAACAACATATTGTTGTGTAGGAGTATGGAAAGGGAAAGTAGAAATAATACCAAACGAGCTTGGAAACCGTACAACACCTTCAGTAGTATCATTTACCCCAAATGAGCGTTTAGTAGGAGAAGCAGCAAAAAACAATATAACTCGATATGTAGAAAGCACAATATATGATGCAAAACGTTTAATAGGTCGTAGATATGATGATCCAATTGTACAAAAAGATAAAGAATTATGGCCATTTAAATTAGAAAAAGATTTTGAAAGTGATAGACCACAATATGTAATTGAATATAAAGGAGAAACAAAAAGATTTTATCCTGAACAAATATCAGCAATGATACTTGAAAAATTAAAAGGTTATGCTGAAGATTATTTAGCAGCACCAGTTTCTAAAGCTATTATTACAGTCCCTGCTTATTTTAATGATTCACAAAGACAAGCTACTAAAGATGCTGGAAGAATTGCTGGTTTGGAAGTACAAAGAGTTATGAATGAACCTACTGCTGCTGCTATTGCTTATGGTTTAGAAACTGGATGTAAAGGACCTAAAAATATTTTAGTTTTTGATTTTGGAGGTGGTACTTTAGATATTTCTGTTTTAAAAATTGAAAATTCTAAATATAAAGTACTAGCTGTTAGTGGTGATACTCATTTAGGAGGAGAAGATATTGATAATATTCTAGCTGATTTTTTAATTAAGGAATTTGAAGAAAAAACAGGAACTAATTTAAAAAAAAATAATAAAGCTTTAAGAAGATTAAAAATTACTGCTGAAAAAGCAAAAAGAGAATTATCATTTTCATCAGAAGCACAAATAGATATTGATGCTTTAGCAGATGGTGAAGATTTAAATATGACAATAACAAGATCAGAATTTGAAGATTTATGTCAAGATATATTTGATAGATGTATACCACCATTAGATACAGCAATAGAAGATTCAAAATTAACAAGATATGATATAGAAGATGTTGTATTAATAGGAGGTACATCACGTATACCAAAAATATCAGAAATATTACAAGATTACTTTCACAAAGATAATTTATGTAAAGGAGTATCACCTGATGAAGCAATAGCATATGGTGCAGCAGTTACAGCAAATTTAATGTTAAATGTTGATGATGAGGAACCTTTAGTTACTGGAGAAGAAAAACCAAAACCAAAACCAAATGATAAACCAAAAAAAAAAGAAGATGATAATGAAGATGAAGGTATATCAAGAATTGAATTTGAAGATGCTACACCATTATCACTTGGTATTGAAACTTTAGGTGGTGCTATGGAAATTATTATACCAAGAAATACTAGTATTCCTTGTAGAAAAGCAAAAACTTTTTCTACTGCGAGAGATAATCAAACTTCATTTAAAGTTGAAATTTTTGAAGGTGAAAGAAAATTAACTAAAGATAATCATAAATTAGGTGATGTTAGAATTACAGGATTACCTAAAAAACCAAGAGGAAAAATTGTTATTAAAATTATACTTCATATAGATAAAAATGGTATTTTAGATGTTAATGTTCAAACTGATGATATGGATAGTGGGAAATTAACTATTAAAAATGATAAAGGGAGATTAAATCAAACTGAAATTGAAAGACTTATTAAAGAAGCTGAAAGATATAAAGAAGATGATATGAAAAGAGCTCAACAAATATTTTCTAGGAATAGATTAGAACAATTATATTTAGATATGAAAAATAATGTTTTGAGTGGAGAATTAAAAGATAAATTAAGTAATTCAAATAAAAAAATTATTACTGATAAATGTGAGGCTATTCAAAAGTGGCTTAAGGCAAATAAAGAATTAAGTAAAGAAGATCTTGATGATAAATATGAGGAATTATTAAAAGATTTTGAAAATGTCCAAAAGACTCCTAAATAAATAATTATATTATTTTGTTTTAAAAATTTTATTAAAAACTGAATTATATTTTTAAATTATTATTTATTTTTTAATAACAATTTTTATTTTTAATATTTAAAAAAATTATTATGAATTAAAATTATTTTTATAATTTTATTTCCCATCTTATAATTATATTTAATTAATAAAAATATAATTTCCAAATAAATAATATTAATTTCAATTTTTTGTTTTTGAAATTAATAAATAATATTAATTTAAAAATTTGTTTTTGAAATTACTATAATTAAAAATAAAAAGCAAAAAATGGAAAATGATGATGAAATAAGGAAAAAATATATGGTAAATTTTAAACCACATCAACCAAGAATAGGAAAAGATTATCAAGCAGTAATTCCAGAATGTCATCCAACAAATAAAGAGAAAAAAAAATCAGAAAACAAAACATTAATTCAATTAAATAATCAACATAAAGCACATTTTGAAATTGAAAATGAAAAAAGAGAAGAATATATTCCAGAAAAAAAAAGAAAATTAAAAGAATAATACTAAAAAATAAAAAAATCTTATAAATAAAATTTATAAAATATTAAATTTAAAATATTAATTTTTATGAAATATTTTTTATTCCATTTCTATTCATATTTATATGTTGATTATTTTGATTTATTTGATTTCTATTTTGATTTTGAATTAAATCAAATTTTCCTTTTCTATATTTAGTATTAAATTTAGAATTATTTTGATACCATGTTGTTCTTAATTGTTTCCATTCTTTATCAATTGTTTCATTACAAAAAAATGATAATACTTCCATTATTCTTGGTCTCTCATTGTTTTTATTATCACTTAATGGTTGATTTGTTAATACTTTTTCTGTTGTCATTTTAACATTTATTGGTTCTAAATTTGATTTTAAATCATTTAAAATATTTTCTCTATTTAATTTTGTATTTTTTGCTTTTTTTATTTTATCATAACATTTTATATCATTTACTTTGTTTTCTATTGAACCATGATATTTCATTATTTCTTTCATTTCATAATAATCATATTGAGAAATATTTCTTTCTGATATTTCTTTTACTTCATCACAAAATTTTATAATTTGATTTATAACTTCTTTATTTATTTTTTGCTTAATTTGAATATTTTCAAATAAAGGATTTTTTTTTATAAAAGTAATATTATTATGATTATTAATTTTTTTCTTTTCAATTGAACCAAAAGAATATTTTGGTAATTTATATTTTTGTTCTATTTCTTTTGCATCTGTTAATGTTTTAATATTACCTGAGAAAAAATCTTTTAATTGATTATTATAATTAAATCTTGAAGTAGTTGTAATATGAATAGGTGATTCAATATTATTTGGAACATTATTAAAAGTATTTATAGTTAAAGCATTAAAATTACTTGCAAGCATATCAACATTAATTTCATCTAAAATTTTATCAATTATAAATTCAATATCTTCATTATCTAAATTTATATTTTTTGTAAATGAAAACATATTACAAATATCATTTAATATAAATTCATTTTTGCCATATAATGGTATTCCCCAAATATAAACTAATTTTTGTAAAGGTGTTAATTTAGAAATAATTTCTTTTTGTTCTTCTTCATTTATTCTTTTTTTCTTTGTTTGTGATTTAAAAGGAATAATATCTTTCTCAATTAATTTTTTATTTTTACTAGAATTATCATTAAAGAAAACAGAAGGAAATGCTTTAAAGAAAACATTTTCAAAATCATATTTAACAGAATTTAAATTTATTTTTTCATTTTGAATTTTTTTATAATCATAAGTAGGTAATTGTTCAAATTTTTCTGTATTATGTGCCGTACCTAAAAAATTAAGTATATCATATGGAGTAAGATTTTCATCAAATTTAAATATTAATGTTAATATATTATTTCCAACTAATTCATCAATCATTTCATCATCTGATTTATTTTTTATATTTTTATTTTCTATTTTTTTTTTTATTAAACTATTTGATAAAGAAGAAGTAGAATTATTATTTGATAAATTATTTGAAATATAATTTTTAATTGTATTATTATTATTATTATTATTATTAATTGAATTATTTTCTGTATTATTATTAATTGAATTATTTTTTTTATTTGAATCAATATTATTATTTTTATATATTGTTGTTTCAATTGAATGATTAATTTCTCCACTTATTTCATCAAGTAAATTTGTTATTTTTTTATGTAAAGTTTTAAAATCTAAACGAGAATCTTGCCCATATCCTAATGAATTATTTGAAGGTGTCCATAATGATGTTTGTAATTGAAGTGCATATTCACTTAATGAAAAACTTGTTATTTCATTTTTTAATTCTTGCTTTTTTTTCTCATCATTATCTATTCTTTTTATATTTTCTTCTTGAATTTTTATTATATTTCCTATTTCATTTAATATTTTTAAAAATTTTTCTATTTTTTGTGATTTTGATTCTTTTACTTTACTTTCTAATTGATTAATACATATTTTCCATTTTGTAATTTCATTCATAATATAATCATTATCTTTTTTACAAATAAAAATAAGTTGGTTTTTATTTTTATTATCATTACTTAGTGAAATTGAAGAAGTGTTATTTGTATCTTTCAATGAACTATTTAAATTAAGACACTTTACATATAAAGAATCTAATTTTTTATTTTCTTCTTTTTTTTTTACTTCTTCTGAACAATATCTTGAAAAAAAAAAACAACTTGCTTTTTTCCATTTTCTTTCTTCATAAAAATCCAATGCCATATATTTACTTTGTACTATTTATTTAAATATGGATTATATATTATATTTTACATAAAATTATGTCCCAATGAGAAGGATGCTTAAATGGGTTGCTTATTGGAATTTTTTGTATTTCAAAATTTTTTGATAGTTCTTTCTTTTTTAAAATTAACTTATATTTAAGTAATTTTAACGTTGTTGGGTTCTCACTATAATAAAAATGTGTTATATTCAAAAATAATTACATTAAGTCCTTATTTGTTCTTCTTATTTTTTCTTCCATTTATATTTAAATAATTAATTTAAAAAAAAAATTCACTATTTATATACTCTTATTCATAAATATAGAAGCATAAAAAATTAAAAAAAAGTTATTTAAAATATATAAAATTTTATATATTCTATAATTTTTATTATCTGAAAAAATTATTAAAATAATTAATTATACTAATATATCACAAAAATTTATTATTCATAAAAAAACAATTAAATTTACAAAAAAATAATTGAAAATTACTTTTGTAATATTCCATTAATATAAGTAACTTTTCTTATTTTTTTTCCTTTAAAAATCCCTTCACCATTCATTTTATCATTATTAAAAGTTCCTTCCCAAGTATTTCCAGATTTAAAATAAAAAATACCAAAACCTTCTTTTTTATCATTAATAAAATCACCTTCATATTTATCACCATTTTTATAATAAAAAATACCTTTTCCATTTTTTATTCCATTAACAAAATTTCCTTTATATATTATATGATCTAAACTTAAATCATAAATTGTTCCTTCACCATTTTGTTTATTATTATTAAAATATCCTATATAAATATTATTTTGAGTTACTAATGCACCTCTTCCTTCTTTTTCTTTATTTTTATTTATTTGACCTACATATTTTTCTTTTTCATTTTTTTGATTAATCCAAAATAAATTTTTTTCATATTCAACGGGATTTAATTTTAAAATTTTATTCATTAAATCTTGTTCTTCAAAGGCAATTTGATTAAAAATATTTTGAGATAAATCAATTTTTTCAAATTTTAAATCTTCTTTTGCTTTTTCTAATGATATTGTTTGATAATCATAATATGAATTTGTAATATATTCTCTAAATACTTTTTCATTTATATATTCAGAAATATTTATTGGGTTTTTTTTTGGAATATATTTTTTCATATAAAAGCATTTTGATTTTTGACAAATTGTAGACTTTAATTTTGAATCAATTTCCATTGTTAAAAAACAATTAATTTCACCTGGATGAATATACCAAATAAAACATGAATTTTTACCATAAGGAGATAAAATAAATTGATTTTTCATATCTTTAATATATTGAGTAAATGTCATTATTTTTTTAGTATGATTATATATTAATTTATGACCAATACCACTTTTCTTATATGAAGCTTTAATTGATTGTAAATTATCTTCATTTTTATATTTTTTTGATGAAATGACATCTTGAATTATCATTTGTTTTAAAAATGGAAATCCTTCTAAATAATCATCCATTTTAGTTTTTAAAACAGTAAATTTTGTTTTACTATCAAATTTAACATAGTAAAAATCTTCATTTTGAATTGATGAATGTGGTATATCATGATAAGTATAAATAACATAAAATCCAGGCTCTAAATTTTTTGATAATGTAACATCTTCATATGTATTATTTGCTCCTTGAAAATCACTCATCATTTCATTTGAATTATTATTTAGATTATATTTCATTAAAATTAAAACTGATGGTATTATTGCACCATTTAATTCTCTATTAAATCTCCACATTTTTCTAATAACAGAAACACTAAAAAATGTTTTTTCTTTTAAATAAATATTAAAAACTTGTCCATAATAAATATCATTATTTTCAATTTTAAATGATTTACTATAACTATTATGTTGTAGAAAACAAATATCAGTAATAACAAAGAATTTAAAATAATCTTCAAATGACATATAAAAAGTACCATTATTTAAATTATTAAAATCAACTTGTTTAATTTCTTCATTAGTCCATAAATCACTATTTTTTCCCCAATCACCACTCCATTCTCCAAATCCCCAAGTATTCCTTAATTTAACAAGTTTAACTTTTTTATTTTTACTATTAATAACATAAGCACCAATTAAAGTATAAGCATGATTATTAATAATTCCTTTCATATCAATATTTTTCTTACTAGAACAAGATAAAATACAATTATTATTATTAGCATAAATAATAGCATCCCATAAAATATCCATATTAATTTTTCTATGATTAAATTTTTGACTAGGGAAACCAGTAAATGTTTCTAATACTTGATGCATCCAACCTTTTATAATATTTGAATAACCTCCATTTACTTTTGCCCATGCTTTTTCAAGTAAACAAACCCATATTTGATAATTATTTGCTTTTGCATAAATTTCTCTTCCTGTTCTTATATCTATTGGTAAATAATCATCAATTAATACAATTTGATATTCACCATCAATAAAAAATATTATTTCAAAATAACCTTCTTTATTTATTGATTTTGTTTTAAACATTTGATAAATTAAATTAGGATATTCTGTTAATGCTGCAACACTTGCTAAGAAATAACAATCTCCTAATGTACCTTGATTTACATCTTCTATTTTTATTCGATTTTCAAATAAAAGATATTTTTGGTTTTTGAAAATTTCTGAACAACGTTTCCATTTTGTGTTAATTATATCAATACTTTTTGAACGAATTGGACCTTCTTTTAAATCTATGAATATTCCATATTCATCTTTACTTAACAGGGAATTTATATTTGGTGGAAATAATGAATCTGTGAATTGATGATTTGGTAAAGGTGGCTTTTGGTTTTTCCAATATTTTAGTGATTTATATATCATTTTTTTATTTATTTTTAGGTTAATAAAGTTTTTTTATTTATTTGTTTTTATGAGAAATGGTTATTTTAAAATTTGAATTTATTATATTTTACTAATTATATATAATATTCATTTATTATTTTAAAAAAAAATAATAAATTAAAAAAAATAAATTGATTTATTAAATTAATTCTCCAATCAAATTAATAAAAAAAATTAAAAATAAAACCCGATATAAGTTACAAAATCAAAAAATAAAAGTAAATAAAATAAAAAAATGTCACAACCTGAACAAAATATTGAAGAAGCAAAACCAGAAGAAGCACAAAATGAAGAATCAAAGCCTCAAGGAGTAGATTTAGTAGAAGCAGAATCAGAAAAAAAAGAAGAAGGAGAAGAACAAAAAGTTGAAGATCAACCAAAAATAGAAGAAGCACCACAAAATGAAGAAGTAAAAGCTCCAGAAGAAGGAAAAGCACCAGAAGAAGTGAAAGCACCAGAAGAAGGAAAAGAAGTAAAAGAAGCTGACGAAGGAAAAGAAGGTGAAGAAGGAAAAGAAGGAGAAGAAGGAAAAGAAGGTGAAGAAGGTGAAGAAGGAAAAGAAGGAAATGAAGGTGAAGAAGGTGAAGAAGGAACAATTTATGAAGATGTTGAAGAAGAAGATGAAATTGATTCTCAATTAGAAAAAGATTTAAAAAAAGTTGGAAAGAAATTTACAAAAGCTTCTGTTGAAGATATACAAAAAGAAATTCAAGATATTACAAAAAAAATTGAACATGAGAAAATTAATTTAAGAATTGTTACTGAACGTTATGATAAGAAATATAGAACTTATTGTGAATTACAAGGAAAACCTGTTGCTCAATCAAAAGAAGAAAAAGAAAGAGAAAAAATTGAAAGAGCAAGAGAAAAAAAAGAACATCATGTTTATGATCCAATTAAAAGAAAAAAAGGTAAAGATAAAGAACTTGCTGAAGAACAAGAAAAAACAAGAAAAGCAATGGCAAAAAATCAACTTCATTTAGAAATATTAACAAATGATATTAATGGTATAATTTTAGGAAATGAAGATTTAAAACAACAAATAATTAATTTAAGAAAACAAAAAAATATTGCAATTGCTCAAAGAGAACAAATTAAAAAAAGTAATATTGAAAAACAACAAGAATTAGATGAAATAAATAAAAAGAATGAGAAAGCAAAAGGAAAAATAAAAACAGCTGAATTAAAAAGAAGTGTTGATACTGGGAAAGCACAACAAAAACAATTTGAAGATAATAGAGATGAATTAGAAGAAGAATATCATAAATTAATTGAAGAATATATAAAAAGAGAAAGAGAAGAAAAAAAAGAACAAGCTAAAAAAAGACAAATGTTATCAATGGTTTCTGATTCAAAAGCATTATTTAAAGGAGCAAATGCAAAAGAATTAGAAAGACAAATTAAATTACTTGCAGCTGAAGAAATTTCTGATAGAACTCCAATAATTGAAGAAGTTGTTAATAAATGGAAATATATAAATAAATTTAAAAAATATATGATTGAGAAATATTCTAAAAATGCAGAAATGATTAAAGAAGCTTTTAATAGAATGATGGAATATACTGGTGTTGATAGTATGGAAGATCTTCCTATTGTTTTCCATAAAACAGAAGAACAAATGAGTAATATTCAAATGTATATTACTTCACTTGAAAATGATGTTACTGAATTAGAAGATAAGAAAAAAATAGTTCAAGAAAAAATTAATTTCTTAGCTGAAAAGAAAAAAGGTAATATTGAAGATAAAGATAAATTTACAGAAGAGAAAAAAGCTAATATTAAAGAATTAGAAGATGCAATTAAAGTTTTAGAAGAAGATATTGAACATAAAAGAGAAATTTTCAAAAGAATTCAACCAGCAACAGATGAATATTTAACTAAATTAAATTCTAGTTATTTATCTGAATATGTTCCTAATAAAAGTAATATTGATCCTAATTTACCTTATAATGAAACAAGTGTTAATAAATTTATTTCTAATGTTGAAGATTATTATAAATTAATTCAAATGTTTGATAATGCAGTTAATGCAAAAGAACCAGAACAAGATGATCTTGATAAATTAAGAAATGAAATGAAAGAAAAATTAGAAAAGTTTGAAAAACCTAAATTATTAAATAAAAATCTTACTGCTTCTATGAAATATGATCTTAAAAATGGAATTGATTTTGATGATATTATAAAAAGAAGTTCTGAAATGGTTTTAAATCAAATTAATCCTACACAAAGTATGCAATATTCAATGACTTCTCCAAATAATAATACAGCAACTTTAAATAATACTACTTTAAATAAAACAAATAAAACACAAGGAGGAAAAGTTCCTGAAGCTGCATAAGAAAAAAAATTAAATAATAAAAAAAAAATTACAAATTTTAAAGATAAAAATATAAATATATAAAATTAATTTTATTATTATTTTATATTAATTAATAGATTTTTAATATTTTTATAATCAATGAGTTTAAAATTTAAAATAGGAAATATTATTTGGGGTAAAATACAAGGATATCCATGGTGGCCTGGAGTTGTAAAATTATATAATATTTAAATAGATTATTAATATTAATGAAAAATCAAAAAAACCTTATACTGTTAATTTTATTGGTGATGAATCTCATGCTTCTGTTTCTAAAAGTAATATTATTGATTTCTTAAGTAATGAAAATAGGTTTAATAAAGTTAAAAATGAAAAATTAAAAAAATCTATTATTGAAGCTAAAAATATGATTAATGGAAATAATGATGAAAATTTAACTGATATTACTGATAGTAATTCACCAAAAAATGAAAATGAAGATTTATATAAAAAACAATGTAAATTTGAAATTAATATTGAAAATAATTATTATAAAAATGAAGATAATAATAATATAAAGGAAAATAATTTATTAGGGAAAAAAATTGATAGAGATATAAATGAAAAAGATATTCTTTTAAAAATTAAAAAATATTTTATTTTTATTTCACAATTAATTGGAGATAATAATTTAGAACAAATAAAAAGTGAAGAAAAAAGTTTTAAAAAAATATTAGATTTATTGTTAAAGTATAGAATTGATAACATTCATTATTTTATAAATGAGAGTGAAATTTGTAAATTTATTATATATTTTAAAGAATCTGATAAATATTTGAGTAAAGATATTCAAAAACTAATTGAAAAATTTTATCAACAAATAAAAAATTTATATTATAAATTAATATTATCTGTTGATGCAAAATGATAAATGTATATATTATTGTTAAAATTTTGAATAAATGAATCATTTAACTAATTTTCTAAAATTAATATATAATTATAATTCAATAATTATTTAATTTTAAAAGAAAAGTAATTAATGTCATTAACATTAAATAAATCATTAAAAGATTTAAGCTTAGATAAAAAAATAAATAATGATTCATTATATAATATTTTTAAGTATAATACAATACAGGTAAATAAATCAAATAGTTTAAATCAAAAAAATAATAGAATAATATCATCTACTATCACTCGTAATTTAATCAAAAATTATTCTGTTTTCAATTTTAGTTCAAAAGAAAGTAATGACAAAATATATAATAGTGAAATATATAAATTAGAAAAAGAAATTATAGATAAAAATAAAAATTATTATTATATGAATAGAGTAGAGCCTTATAAAGAAGCAGTAGAATTAAATAAGTTAATTCAAGAAAACCAAAATAAAGTTTCTTCAAATAAAATATTTAATAATACATTTTCCGAATTTATAAATATTTTAAATAATTATAATCCAAAAGATGCGAATGAAATGATAAATGAATATCAATTAAAAAAATATTATTTTAATTATGTAAGAAAAGGTTTTTTTGGTAAAAAAAATAAAGATAATTTACCATTAAATTTTCCTTTAGTTTCAACTTCATTAAATAAATATTCA
Organism: Isotricha prostoma; assembly: GCA_023807205.1. Taxonomy (NCBI): domain Eukaryota; phylum Ciliophora; class Litostomatea; order Vestibuliferida; family Isotrichidae; genus Isotricha; species Isotricha prostoma. The sequence goes on along the minus strand of JAJMZS010002949.1, from coordinate 40,244 downwards.
TCAAAAAGTGAAAAAGAAAGACATGAAAAATTATTAACTGAATTTGGAAAATTACAATATTATTTAAAAACATATCCAAATAATAAATTAAAGATTATTAAAGATTTTTTAATTAAATATCATATTACTGAATTAAATGAATATTCAAATGAACAAATTTTAAATATAGCAAATTTTGTCAAACAATTCACAATTTTAATTGAACCTTATAAAAATGTAAAATCAATGTTAAAAGATATTTTAGATGGGAAAATTAAAATTAATAAAAATGATAGGAAAAAATTTTATATTTCTCCTTATTATGTTGATTGGGAAAAAAAATTAGATGAAAGTAAAGAAAATAAAATTGATTATTATAAAAATTTAGATTTAATAAAACAAAAGAAATTATATGAAAAAGAAAAAAATTATTCTAAAAATTTTCAAGATATTATTCATGATGTTCAATTAGATATTAATCAAAATAATGAAAGGAATTTAAGTGAAATTAAAAAAGAAAATAATAATCTTAAATTTAATTTTGTTACAGCATTAAAAAAAAATTCTCCTATTCAGAGTTTAAATATAGTATTAACATCCAAGAAAAAAAAAATTAAAAAGATAATTTTACAAAAAAGTAAATCACAAGGAAAATATTCAATTTCAAAAATAACAAATAGATTATATTATAATAGAATAAAAAGACCTTTAGATATGACACAAATTCAAAAAAATAAAAAAATTACTGAATTTGCAGCTTTAAATATTGCAAAAAATAATATTTTTATAAATAATTTTACGAAAGAAAATTTATAAAAATATTTAACATATATAATAATAAATTTTTTATATTATAAATTAAGCAAATTACTTTTTTTAAAATATATTTTATTTATAATAATTATTAAAAATACAATAATTATTAATTACAATAACTGTTGTTATTATTTTCCTACAAAATTATTAATTTGAATAGTTTTAATAGAATTTAAACCAAAATTTTTTGAAAGAGTTTTTGACATTGATGAACAATCATAATTACTTTTATCAATGATTTCATAATTTTCAAAAAATTTTTCAGAACATCTTTTTTTCAAACAACAAATAAAAATTAAACTAGAAATTCCTAAAATAATTAAAGAACTGAAAATAGAAACAAGAAGAAAAATAATTTTAGTTTTTTTTGTAGTTTTTTTATCATCAAAAACTATATGATATAAACAAATAACAAAAAAACATAAAATAAAAACCATTCCAATAATCAAGCAACCAAAATATAAAACAAATCTTTTATAAGCATTTTTATCAAATTTTTTATCTTTAAAATATCTAATATAATATTTATCTTTACAAATTTCACATCTTGATAATTCTGGTCTTATTTTAGATTTAATTAACCATTTTTTTAAACAAGATTGATGAACATATTTAATTGAACCTTCACATAAACAAGGTGAAATTAAAGGATTATTTTTATTTCCTATTTCAAGACAAATTCTACAAATTTTTTTTAAATTTAATAATTCATATATTTTTGATTCATTATTAAATAATTTTAATTGTGATGAAATATTTTTTGGTATTTCTTTCTGAGTTTTGGCATAATTAAATGTAATATTATTTAAATCTTCTTTTTCTTTTATTTTTAGAATATTAATATTACTATTTTCATTATTTCTTTCTTGTCTTGGTGAAAAAGAAATTCTTGATTTCCCAGATTTTAGCATTAATTTATTAAAAATTATTTATTTAATTATTATCAATATATATTTTATTAAAATTAAATATTTATTTCTTCTTCTTCAATTTCTTCATCTTTAAATTCTGTATCTAAAGCTGTTATTTTTCCTTGTTTTAAAAATGTTAATTGATAATATTTTTTATATAGTTTACCATTTTCATTTTTAGTTAATCTCATTAATTTATTTAAATCAAATAAATATATATCATCATTTGAAAAAACAATAGTAAACATTTTTAATTTTTCATTTCTTGCAATTGAGACAAATTTAATTTTAATATCTAAATCATTTTCATTTTCTTTATCAGGAACTTCTAAATTAATATAAACATAACTATCATCTTTAAAAGGAATATATTTTTTATCTTTTATTTCAATATTATATAATTTAACCTCACCATCATTAAAAAAAATAATTAACTTATTTTTAATAACAAAAGCATTATTTATTCTTTTTTTAAAATCACATTTCTGAACAAAACATTCTTCTTTCTTAGTAGTATTTTTAGTAATTTCAATAATATAAATATGTAAATCAAAAACAGCCAAAACAAATTTAGACAAATGAAACAATTGAACTTTATTACAAATAAAATCCATTTCAAATTTTCCTAATTTTAATCCATTCATTAAATTAAATAAAATAATTTTTTTATCTCTTCCACAAGAAACTAAAAATCCACCTTTATTATGTACATCAAAACTATTAATAGAACTTTTATGACCTTTTAAATTAATAACATTTGAAAAATCACTCATTCTCCATAAAGGAATATTATTTTCATCACCTGCTGCAATTAACCAATTTTTTACTATTTTAATATCATTTATTGAACCTGAATAAGTTACTAAATCTCCATTTGATTCTTTATTATGAATATTATACATATGAATTATTTCATCTGTTCCTGATACAAATAAATCATTTTCATTATGATATATTGTTCTTATTGCATTTTTTGATGATGTTATTGAAAATTGTTCTATTTTTTCTTTTTCTTTTGGAAGTAATGCTATTACATATAATTTTCCTTCATATGTTCCTGTATAAATATAAAGAACTGTTGATAATTCAATTTTATTTTTTTTATTTTTATTTTTATTTTCCTTATTTTCTTTATCCATTTTCAAATAGATAAAATGATAATTATTAAAGAACAAAAAAATATAAAAAAATATAAAAAATATAATAAAAAATTATAATACAAAAATATAATAAAAAGTTATTAATAAATATTAAAAATAAATGGATAGAAAATCAAACGTTTTTAATTATATAACTGATAAAAGAACAATAGCAGAAAGATATGGAATGAAACAACCATTACATTATAAACCAAATGATAGATATAAAAATATTAAAAATGTAGTATATACAGGACCAACAATGAAAAATGCACTTAAATTAAGTTCTAGTATGATTTATAAACAAAGAAGTGAACTTTTTAAAAGAATTAAACCTTCAATGATGGTAAAATTAATTGTAGCTTCTCAAAATAAATCAATTAAAGAAGTTAATGAAAATGAATATGATTATGAACAAAAAGTAAAAAAACCAAAAGAAATTGATTTAGATAATATTTTATCAAATAAAATAAAATCAACATCTGAAGAATTATCAGAAATAGATTTTATAATAGTTGATTTAAGAGAAGAAAAAGAATATCATAAATGTCATATAAAAAATGCGATTTCATATCCATCAAGTTTAATATCACAAGATCATTTTTTAAAAGAAATGTATACAATCAAAAACAAACCAAATAGTATTATTATAGTATATCATAAAGATGATAAAACTGGATCATCAGTTTCAGATTTATTAATATTAAAAGGATTTGAAAATATTTATATGATATCAGGAGGATTTTATGATTTTTCTTTCTCTTATCCTGAATATATGATTGGTAGTGAACAAAATAAATTTTTGAAAGATAAAGAAAAAAGATTAAAAGAAAGAGAAATTATTCTTAGAAAAAGAAATAAAAATCAAAATAGAGCTTTAAGTCAAAGTCCAGATAAAAGTGATGTTAATGAAGAAAGTGAATTTAATGTTAATTTAACTGATAATTATAAAAGTATGAATAAAAATTATTCTCAAGCTCAATATGGAACTTCTAGAAAATAAAAAATAATATTAAAAAAGTTTATTATTTTTATTACCTTTTACTTATATTTTTAAATATCCCTTTCAATTTATATAACTTAATTTTTTCTTTATATTTTATATTTAACAACATTGAATTTCTTTATCTTTTTTTTTTTCTATATTATCATTTTGAAAGTTTTTATTATCATCATTCATACTATTACTTAATTTAATTTTACTGTCTTCATTATTCATTTCATTATTATCTATATTATTATTTTCACTTTTATTATTATCTTCTTTTTCAAAATTTTCATAATTTTCTATCATTTTCTTTGATAATTTTTGAAAAAGTAAATCAATATTAATACCATTTTTAGCAGAAACTTCCTCAGAAAGAAAATTATAGTTTTCACAAAAATTATTTAATTCCTCTTTAGAAACATTTCTTTCTAAATCAATTTTATTTCCAACAATAATAATTGAAACAAATTGATTTGAATTTTCTTTAATTATTTTAATCCAATCATTTAATGATTCAAATGTTTTTCTATTATGAATATCATAATTTAAAACAATACCATGTGTATTTTTAAAATATAATTTGGTTATACTTTTAAATTTTTCCTCACCAGATGTATCCCAAATATTTAGTTTTATTACTGTATATAAATCATATGTAAATGATTTATTCTCAATACAAGATGAAATAGTACATTTATAATCATCTGAAAATTGCTTTTTTATATATCTATTTAATATTGATGTTTTTCCCACTGATGCATCTCCTAATAAAACTACTTTAAAATTATATATTTTTTTTTCTATTGATGCTTCATTTTGTTTGGAAGAAAATTTTGAATCATCTAAAATAGAAGAAACTTTATTTTGACTTTCTGATAAATCATTCTCATTAGGAAAAGACATTAAAATTTATATATAACATTAAAAAAAAATAAAAATAAAAATAAAAATTGAAAAATAAAAATAAAATATTAATAAATTTACTAAAAATAATATCATAATAAATACTTTAAAAAAAAACAAATTAAAAATTTAATAATCACTAAAAAAATAAGGAGGAGCAGGAATATTAGTTTGTAAAGTACATCCTCCAACATGTAAAAGTGAAATAGCAGCATAAATAGGACCAGTTTTTAAATCATCATTTTGAAAAGCAATTCCAAAATATTCTCCATCTAAACCAAAACTTAAAATACCTTTATTCATATCTAAAAAAACACCTAAAACACCATTTTTTTTAAATTTTTTTCCATAATTTTGTCCAGTAGCATTATTAGAATGTCTTAATTGTCCAATTCCATAAAAAGCCCAACCAAAATCATAATCACTAAAAGAAGTATCATAATTAAAATTAATATTTTTAGTAATACCAATTTTTAATTCATTTTCAGTTCTTCTATCTGCAATAATTTCAAAATAATGAACACCATTCATAAAAGGTTTATTAGAAACAATTGAACGAAATGCATAACATGATTCATTTAAAAATAAACCTTCTCCATTATTATATATTTGTATTCCTTGTCCTTTATTTTCATTATCCCATTTAAATTCTGTTATTCCTGGAACATAATCTAAATCATTTATTGATATTTGATTATTACCATTTATTGCTTTTATCATATTTTTTAAATTATTTATTCTCTTTAAACAATCTTTATGTATATTCTCTTCTAATGTTGTTGTTACAAAATTATGAAACCAATCAATTAATTCATCTGGTTTTGAATTTTTTGCAATTTGTTGAAAAATAAATGAATATTTACACATTTCACAACAAAATTTATATTCATTACCATTATTATCTTTATAAATTATTAATTTTTCACTTCCTTTATTACATCTTTCATTTTCACATTTTGGTAAACCACATTTTTCTTCATGTATTTCATATTCTTCTAATGACATTATTTTATTACAATCTTCATTAGGACATTTTATTTGAAGTGAATATAAAATATTTTTTATTACTTTTCCAATTGGTCTCATTATACTTTCTCTTAAATCATTTTTTTTACATCTCATTGGACATTCACTTACATTATTTCTATTTCTTTCTTCCCATTGTTTTAAACAACTTTCACAATATAATGTTCCACATACTATACATTCTTTAGGTTGACGAACTACACAATTACATATTGTACATATAAAATCTGGATTAATTGAATTTAAAAATATTTTTGTGTCAAATCCACCAAATTTTTTTGAAGTGTTTTGATTTTCCATATTTTTATATACTTATATTTGATTTTTTCTTATAAATATTTAATAAATGTAATTTTTAATTTAGATTTAAATTTTGATTTTAATTAATTATATTTTTATTTTTTATTTATTTATTTTTTTAATAATTTATCATTGATTAATATATTTTTCTAATTCTTGAATTTCTTTTTGTAAATTTTCAATTCTTGGTTTTACTAAAGATGCATTATCATTTTTTTTTATTTGAATAAAATATTGGTATAAACTCTTATCATGTATTAGTTGTTTTTTTAATATGTTTAAATAATCAGCTGGTTGTATTTGTTCACCTAATTGATTTTCTAAAAATGTTATTTTTACAGTTATTTTATTAATTTTATCTCTTAATTCTTTTGGAGTTCTTCCTTCTATTTTTTTAGCTTTTGCCTCATAAAATAATTTTTTATTTTTTAAAACTTCCATTGAATTTAAATTATCTATTATATCTGGATCTACTAATTCTTCTTTTTTAAATTGATTTACATCAATATTTACATTTTTACTTTCTGAAATATTTTGATTTGTATTATTTGTTTTTTTATTTTGTATATTTGGATTTTTATTTTGGTTTGTATTATCTATTTTTTTTTCTGAAGAATCGTTTTGACTTTTTATTGATTTCTTTTGAGAAATAAAATTATCACCAAGTGAATCAAAATTTAAATTAAAATCAATTTTAATTACTTCGCCTTTAAAAGAAGGATAAATTTTTTTAATAACATAAATAGGAGTTTTTTTTTCTTTATAAATTGTATCAACACATGGAACTCTCATAGATACTTTAACTTGTATTTTAGGTTTAATTTTATCATTTTTTTTACTTAATTCAATAGGATAATTTGAATATATTATACATTTACTTTTTAAATTAGCTAATTTAATTTTACAAAAACCAATAGATTTACTTTTTTGCCCTTTTTGTTTAATTATAATATCTAAATCATATTTATAAATATCTTTATATTCTTTTTCAATAATCCAATCAATATTATAATCAAAAGTTTTATCTTTTTTTTGATAAACAATATCAGCATAACCTTTTCCAATATCTAATCTAACTTCTAAAACCAAATTACTTTCTTTAATTTCTTCAATTTTTCCAATATGAATATTTAATACATTTTTTTCTACTAATTCATTAAAAGCTTCAATTTTTTCTATTTTATCTTCTTTTTGATATATTGGAACAGGGACCCATTTATCTTTTGAACATTGTTTAATTATATTTATTAACTTTTCATATAAAGTAACTTTTTCTTTTTTAGAATTCAAATCATTTTTTAATTCTGATTCAACTAATTGTAATTCACTTGCTTTTAAATTTTTTATTTTTGTATTTATTTCATTAACATCTTTATTAAGATTATTTTTTTGAATTATCATTTCTTTTAATATTTCTTTAAATTTTGATATTCTTTCATTTGTAGAACAACCATTAATAAATTCAGGTGTAATTTCTCCTGGTAATGAATCTTCTTTTACTCTTTGAGAATATAATTCTTCAATATTTTTTTTTGCTTTTTCAAGTTGTTTTAATTTATGATTTGCTTTATTTAATTGTTCTTCTAAATTATTTTTTTTAAAATATTCAATAGCTTTTGAATATTCATTATATTTATCTTTTACAATTTTTAATAATGTATTATTTAATTTATTATCTTTTGGTACATCTGAATTATCTTCTTCTTCTTCTTCTTCATTTTGATTTTCTTCTAATTGTTTTATTTCTCCTTTAATTAATTCTATTCTTTTATTTATTCTATTTTTTAATTCTGGAATTTCAATTTCTTTTAAATTCTTATCTTTAGTTATTATATTAAATAATTGTTCATTATATTTTAATTCATTAGTTATTATTTTTTTATATTCATCAATTCCAATTGCTCCATTTTCAACAAAATTATTCATACTTTTAAAATTAGTTTGAAGTAAAACTTTTTTTGATTCCCAAATATCTTCATTCTCATATTTATTATCTTTTTTAAATTTAATAATCTCATCACAAACTTTAATTTCATTATCTAAAGTACTTAAACATTTCATACATTTAATACTATGATATTTATTTTCAGTATTTTCAAAATAAATATCATCTTTAACTTTTTCATTTTTTTTTGTTTCATTTTCATTTTCTTTTTTTTTAATATCTTTTGAAAACATCATAGAAGAATGAAGAAGAGATTGAATAAGATCTTTATTCATTATTTTACTATTTTTATTATCTTCAATTTCATCATCACTAATTTCAATATCATCTAAACCTTCTTTTTCTAATTCTTCTAATTCAGGATCTAAATCATATTTTTTTTTTTTATTATCATTTTCTTTTTTATCATCTTTATTATTTACTAATTTTTTAGTTATAAATTTACTAGTCAATTCTTCTTCAAAATCATAATCTTTATCATCTTTTTCAAAATCCATTCCAACTTCTTTTTGTAATTCTTTTAAATCATCATCAACATTTAAATCAATATCAAATTTTCCTTCCATTTGAGCTTTTAAATTTTCTAACAAATCATTACTCATTTTTTTTTCTTATTTAAAAAAAGATTTAAAAAATTAAATATTGAATTTAAAAAAAAAAACAAATTTTATTGTATTGAAATACAAAAGAATTATTTTTATTTAAATAATATAATTTTTCTATTCTTCATCATCTTCTTTTTCATCATTTCCTTCTTCTTCTTCATCTTCATCTTCAAATCCTTTAGCATAACCAACAGGGAAAAATACAATATCTTTCTCATCTAATTTTTCATTAATATAAGTTTGATCAGAGTCTAAATCTTTTTCTTCAATTCTTTTTAACATAACGAAAAACATAATATAATTATATAAATTATGTTCAGTTTCACAATGATTATTAAAATCAATTTTTCTTTTTTCAAATTCTTTTTTTTCCTTATTACAAATAAAACATTTTTCTTCAATATCTTCTTCTTTTTGAGAAGACGTTTCTCTAATTTGTGAAAAAGTAGAAACAATAACACCATTAATCATATTTAAAAGAAGTAAAATAACAGTAATATAAAAAATTAAATCAGTAGTCCATCTTATAGTATAACTATTCATATCAACAAAATCTTTTTCTGGTAAAATATCACCAATTCCTCCTCCCGCACGAACGCCATGATTAAAATATGTTATTGCACATTCTAAAAGAGTTTGACAATAATTTTCAGTTTTTCCATTTATTTGAGCATCAAATTCATCTATATAAAAAAAGAATCCTATATTTGAAAAAAAGAATATTAAAATTGCTAAAAATCCTATCATACAAAATAATTGACTAAATCTTATTTGAAATGCTATTACAATTTCTTTTATGGTATCTACAAAATTAATAACTATTAATAATTGAAGTACGAAATAAAATAAATTATAATGTGTAATTATACCCAAGATACTTAAAAGTATCATAAAATTCAATAAATATATTTCATCATTAAATAAAAATGAATCTAATATATATATATGAAACATATTTATTATTTTTTCTAATCCCTCAACTCCTTTTAATGAATAATTATCTTTTGCTACTTTAATATAAAAACCATATTTATGTTTAAAAAATAAAAGTAATAAACCTGAATTTACAATAAGTTGACCAAGAGTCAAAGGATAAATAATAATTTTTAAAAATATTCCCATTGTACCTTGTCCAATAAGAAATAATAATAATATAATATTAATTGCTAATGAAACAAAGAAATTATAATAAATTGCTTTTTGAAAATCAATTTGATTTGATCCTTCGCCAAAATCAACTTCATACATAAAAATTTTTAAATTATCAATTAAATTACCTAATTTAGTAGAACTACTTGTTCTGTCTACAGTATTATAAAATTGAAAAAGTGAATTATTTGATATTTTATAATATGCAGGATCAATAACAAAAAATAATGTCTTTACATTTGTTCCAATTTTAAATTCAACTTTTTTAATTATTTCATTAAAAAATTTACAAGTCATTGTTATATTATTTACATTTCTTAATAATTCTAAATTTCTTGCTTGAGTTCCAGTAATTCTTGATTCACTTCTTGATAAAGGAATTGAATTTAATAATGATTTATTTCCTTTTTTTATCATATGTTGAGCATCTTTTACTTTATAAGATTCAGCCATAATAAACATAAATAAATATATTTCTGATATTAATTGAAAATATTCATCTTCTGAAAAATTAGTATCATATTTAAATTTTTCCATTAATTCTTCAACTGATTCTTCATCTAATCTAATTGATTTAAATTCAGACATAAATTCAGCATCATTTGCATTTATTTCAATTCCTTTTATATGTTTAATATATAAAGCACATGTATATTGAGTTATTAATTTAGTTAATTTTTCATAATTAAATATAATTGAAATTAAGCTTTGTTGATTTTCACTTATTCCTCCTTGTTTAATTAAATTATTTAATAATTTAAATTGACTAATTTTCATTTGATATGAACTTTCAGAAAACATATATTCAATATCTTCTTCTAATTCAAAATTAATTTGCATTGGATCTTTAAATAAATTATCTAAAGTAGGTGCTCCTTTAAATAATAATTGACTTACTTCATATGCATTTACCATTGATTGATATAATTGACGAGAATCTAATTTTTTCTTTTTAATATTTCCTACTTTAATTGCAGAAACAATTGAATAAAAAATTTCATGTAAATGATAAGAGTTAAAATTTTGATAAAAGTATTTAAAATTATTTTTATCACAACCTTGTAACATTTCAATAATTAAATCAACAAATCCAGAATATAATTTATTTAAATTAGAACTTGATTTATTTTTACATAAATTAATATAAGTTCTTCTAATATCTTCTAAAGGAGAAATACAATCCATAATAATTCTTAAATTAAAAAATAAAAAATTAAAAAAAGAGGTTTCTAAAATTCTTTCAAAATCTTGATATTGTTGTTTTTCAACTTTTTCTTTACTAAATCTAGCAATAAGATTATTTTTTCTTTCAACAAGAAAAGAAATATTAGGTCTAATAGTAAAAACATCAACAACATATTCAATTTTTTCATGAATACTTTGTTTAGGATAATTAAATTGAGGAAAATGTTTTAATCTAATTGCTTTAGCATGCAAAGCTCTAGAAGGACTTAAAGTACTATTAAAAGTTTTTTTACCTTTAATCATTTGAGTTCGTACATCAATTAAATCAGTTGAAGATTTTTCAAAAATATCAGAATGAAGAGGAGATTTTTTATCTATAAAATATGAATTAAAAAAATAATCTTGTTCTTTTTGATTATGTCCTTCACATAAATTTTGCAAAAATTTTAAAGAAAATTTACCAACACAAAAAATAGGATCTTCATAACTTGCTCTTACGCCATGTGAATCTAATCTATCAATATCATAATATTTTTCTACTTCTATTAAAACTGAACTAAAAACTAAATTTTTTATTACATATGATATAAAATGACTTTTTTCTCTTTGTTTTTGCTTTTTTGATTTTAATTCTTCTCTTTTTGTTTCTGAATTTATACTCTCTTCATCACCAAAAATTTTATCTAAAACACTTTGAAAATTACTTGAATCTCTAAAAAATAATTTATTTAATATTAATAAACAATATGAATTTTCATAATGAGGACTTAAATCTTCTATTGATTGTGATTTATTATATTCATCAACTGGATAATTAAAAATTGTACTTTTTTTTAAATCATTTTCATTATCTGGATTTAAAATAAGAATAAATGGAGGTTTTAAATAATTTTCATTTAATTGATCAAAAACTTTTTCTATAAAATAATTTACTATATCAGTTCTAAAATCTATTCCTGTTTCTCTTAATATTATTTTAAATCCTTCTATTAATGATAAATCTTCGTCTTTTATTTTTTTCTTTTTTGAAGTGTAAAGTCTAAAAATTGGAATTAAATTTTCATTTTCAAAAGCATCTCTTTCTTTTTCCATTGGAAGAATTATTGAAGGAAGAAAATCTAATATTAATGAATTAAAACATCTCTTAAAATCAGGATGTGAATTTTCACTTTCTATAAATTGATTCATTTTTTGTATTGTTTCTTCATTATCTAATGATGATTTTATTGTTATTTCTCCTATTGAAGTATATTCTTTAAATTTATCATTTACTTGATTTTCTTCATTAAGAAATAATTTAAGTGATATTTTATAAAAATTTTTTAAACATTCTTCATAAATTTGAATTGTTTCTGAATCATTTGATTTATTAAAAAGTAATATCAAATGTAATATTTTATATAAAGGTCTTAATAAAATATTTTCATAAAAATCTAAATTAAAACCACAAAGATGTTCTTCATGATAATATTCTCTCATTATTGTTCTAATTACTTTTAATGTATTTATTAATTCAAGATATCTACTTTTTATTAATTCTTCTGATGAACTATTTTCATTTCTTTCTGTTGTCAACTTTATAAATGAAATATCATTATTTGGATTTATAGTTTTATTAATTAAATTACCTAATATATCATTAATATTTCTTTGTTTAATTCCTAAAGATAATTTTTTAAGAAGATAATAATGCATTGCATGATAATTTAATAAATAATTTTTATGAAAATCTTCTTTATTTAATATTTTCAAAATAAAATTTTCTAATTTTTCAATAGGAACAATTTCATTAGTTATTATATCAAATAAAGACATATCATTAATTATCATTTCACTCATAAAGAAAAAGTAATTTTCATAAAATCTTTCAATTTCTTTTGTACTTTTTTCATTATCAAAAAATTCAATTACATCTTGATATTGATTTTTATTTAAAATATTTTCAAAAACTCCATTTATTAATTCAATAACAGATAAAATTCCCAAATCTTTTTTAATTGCTCTTTTAAGTACTTTTCCTAATAAATTAAGTGTTGATGAAAGATAAGATAAATTTTTATCATTTCCTTTTAAAAAAATTAATTGTCTAATACAACCATAATAAAAATTAAAACTATCAAAAGCAACACCATAATTTGCACTAACCATTCTTTCAACTTTTTCTAAAAAAGTTATTATTTTTTCTCTATAATTATTATTATCTCTTTCAATTTTTACAATTTCTAAAGGATTTTTTTTTATAAAACAAGAAACGAAAATTTCTGGTTTTGTATTTGTAACAATTGCAAGCATACTTTGATCATCATGTAATATATCACAATATAAATCTAAAATAAAATTTAATATTGGATTCATATCAATAACATCACTTTCCATATCATAATCAGTTTCATAGTATTCCATTCCTTTTGAATAAATGTGAATAAATTCTTCTAAATTTTCTAAGAAATCTGTTAGTTTAATTACTTTTTTTAAACTATTTGAATACTTAAATGATATTTCTTTAGTTAATTTTTCTTGTTCATCTAAATTCATATATGTATCTGGATCTTTTATATTTGTATGAATGTTTGATATTTCTGCTCTTTCTTTTTCTTTTTGACTATAGTAAAATTCTCTTAAATTTAAAAATACCTCTGAAATTAATCTACAATAAACTCTAAATGATATTATATAATCAAAATATAATCTGTTATTATTTCCTAGTTCTGCTGTTGTTATTGATATTTTATTATAAAATTCTTTAAATATTGGGTCTTGTAATTCTTCTTTTAAAATATTTTCTTGTGTATTTTCAGGATATTTTTTATAAAATTCTAAAAATTCTTTATCTGAATCTGAATTTTTTTCTAATATATATGCATAACTATCTTTATTTACTAATAATAATTCAAATAGTTTTTTAATACAAAAATCAAATGTAATTGTCTTTGAATAATTTTGTTCTCTATTAAAATGAGGAAAGACAATTAATAATATTTTAATTAATTTATTATTAAATTCACTTTTTCTAAAAAAGAATTTACCTTTTGGTTTTTCTCCTTCCATTTTTGACATAATAATATCATCATTTTTGTATATAGCAGTATATATTATTGATTTAATTATATGAAGAGAACATTCTTCTAATCCATTTTTTTCTTTTTGTTTAAGGAAAAAATACAAAGTTTCTAAAATTAAATCAAAATATCTTGTTCTCAAATAATCATTTATTAAATTATATTTAATAAAATATTTGAAAATTAAAGTAATACTATTAAAAGGAGTTTCAAAAACTTCCCATCCAAATTTTTCTGCTTTAGTTTGAAATTCAGAAAACATACTTAAAAACTCATTTCCTAATTTATCAATATTTTCAACAATTACATTAGCATTTCTTTCATTTAAATCTTCATCAAAATTAAATCTAAAGAAATTTTTAGCATTTTTCATAAAATGTAATCTATGTCCAATTTCTAAATTCATAATAGTTCTTAAAGAAAATAAATTATTATGTTTTGCAATATGGCTTTTAATAAAATAATTAAATAATATTTCAGCAAAATAAAATTTACCACTATAATATAATTTAGCAGTTACATCATTATTAATATAAATATCAGGAGTAATTTTCATAAAATCAATTAATTGATCTAAAGTAAATTGTTCTAAAAAAGGATTTAAGAAAACATATTTATTTTTCCAATATCTATTAAAAAAAGCAAATAATTGAAAAATAGAGTTATTAGTATAACCAGTAAAAATATCATAATTAATTGAACTTGATTTGTTTCTATTATAAGTTTCAATTTGATTAATTAATTGTTCAATATATAAATTTTTTGAAGTTTGAATTTTGAATAAAATATTAACATTAAAATTTCTCATATATAAAGGTAAATTTAAATGTTTTCTTAATTCTAAATTTAAAGAAATAACATTTAAATCATGATTATGACTTTCACAATCACAATTTAATCCAGTAAAACTATTAGAAATATTTTTAAAAACTAAATCTTTTTTAACTTCATTACTTAAACAATTATCATTATCAAAACAAACTGCACAATATTGTTGTTTAGTATTTAAATTTATATAAAATCCTCTATTTGGTGTAACTTCAAAAAATTTTGAATAAAAACATTCTCTTTTTAATTTAGAAACATTTGTATTTGTTACATAATGATTAAATTTACCACATGAACAATCATAATTTCCTGTAATTGTTAATGTTGGTTTGTGTAATACATGACATTTTTCTGCACAAGCTTTACAAATTGGAGAAAAATCTGTACTACATGGACATAAGTAAAATGTTGTTGTTTCTTTATTGTCGTTTACATATGTACATTTACTTACTTTGTTTATTTCTTTAAATTTGGATACTTTGAAACTTTCTTTTAAGAGAGATTTTTGCTTTTGGTCAAATGACATTTTTTTTATTTTTTTTTTGGGTTTTTTTTTATTTTTAGTAATTTATTTTTTTTAGGTTTTATTTTAAACATTAAATTTTTTTTTTTTTACTGTTATTTTTGAAATTTAAATTAATATCAATTGATGTATTTTTTTTTATTTTTGGATATTTTTTAATTGGTTATTAAAAATAAATGTAATTTAATTATTTTATTAATTTTATTTTAAATAATTATTTAGGATTATCTTTTAAAATTAAAATAAATTTATTATCTTCATCTAATAAATAAATTGAATTTTTATTTGGAGCAATATCCATTCTATAATAATATATTTTATCATTATAAAGACTAAAATTAAATTTTTCTTCTAAATAAGGTAAACTTCTCAAAACTAAAAAGCTATTTTTTAAATAAATAATATAATCACAAAACTTATAATCAGTAAAAAAAATTGGAATATTATCAAAATTATTTTCTTTAACTTTACAAATAAAATGTCCATTAATAGAATTAACAATAAATTCTTCAGAATCATCAGAATAACATAAACAAACTGGTAATGGATTTTCACTTAAATAACAAAATTTAGGTTTTTTAATATTAAAAGATCTAATTAATTTACATAAAGGCATTGTAATAATATTAACAAAATTATCATTTGAACAAGTTACAAATGCATTCATATCATTTGATATAAAAATATTATTTATACATTTATTATGATTAATTAATGTATATTTAAAATTCCATAAAGTTTTATCAACATAATAAATATAAATTACTCCTATTGAATTTGATAAAATTACAAAATTTTCTTCATTATTTATAGACAAAGATATTATTGGTAATATATCAAATGGATGAGATATGATAATAGGTTCAATTACTTCTTTATCTTTTTCTTTTTCTAAATTAGTTATTATTATTTTTCCATCAAAAAATCCTCCCTCAACTATTATATTTCCATTACTATAAATTAATATTGGATTCATATTTTCATATTTAATATTATTAAAAATAAATTCATTTTTTAGTAATTTATATCCAAATTCAAATTCTTTTTCATTAAATGATGTAGTATTATCTTTATTAGTATAAATATTAATTCTAATTCCACTTTCATTATCCCAAATAATAACAAATTCTTCATTATTGATAACTTTCATAATTAAAATTTTTTTATTAATATTAACATCATCACTTAATTCTTCATTTAAATCAAGTTTCAAAACTTTAATATTTTCCTTTTCCAAAAGTGAAATTTGTTTAAATTCTAAAACATTAAAAATATCATTTTTACAAGGAAACTTTTTAAAAAAAATTTGTTTAGGCGTAATACCAAATTCAACACATCTATAATAATACATTTTTCTACTTTTATCATATTTCTCAATATTAATTTCAGAAGGATAAGTAGAATTCATAAATATATTATTTGCTTTTTCTGCTTCTTCCCCCCTTTGTTTAAATCCAAAAACTAAATCAATCCAATTATTAATATTAGAACTAACATTCAAAGATTCAAAAGCATAATATAAAATAGTAATCATTTTATAAGGATCATCATTACTCCAAACAGGACAATTTACATTATTAACTTTGGTTTTATTTCTCCTTATTCCCAAATCTAAATTATTAATATTTAAAAACATTTCAGGAATATAATAAAATTCAGGTATTAATTCTCTTAAATCACCTTTTTGTGTCGTTGCTCCAAAAAAAGAATTATTAACTGATAAAAATAATCTATCTGGATCATCAAATTTTGATCCTTGTAATTCAATAATAATATTTGAATAAGGAAAAATTCTTGTTAAATAATGACAAACATATATTGGATTACTATAATGACTACCAAAAACATAAGGTTTTTCATAAGTTTCTATTCCACCTCCCATTAATAAATTTTTATCTTTTAAATTTGTTGATTGATATTCTTTAAGAAGTGATTTATATATTTTTAAATATATTTTTTTTCTTTCTCCATTATCTGAACATTCTAACATTCCCATTGGACAAGTTAAATCTCTATATATTGAATTTTTCATATTTAAATCATCTTCATTTAAAACTTTCGATTTATAATCTGTTAATATCCAAGGAAATATTGGGTATTGACTTAAATCATTAAATGATCTTCCTGATAGGATATTTAAATATATTAATAATGTTGAATTTGATATTTCATATTTTTCCCATTTTTTTATTAAATTTGATATAGAAAAATTTTTATCTGTTGAAATACCTAAATAGTTTAAGATAAAATTATTATTATTTTCACCACAAAAAATTTCAACTTTTTCTTTTATGTTTTTTAGTATTTTGTTATAGGAATTTTCACGAGAATCTTGTTCTTTAAAGTTAAAATAATAACTTTTATTATTTTTACAATAAATTTCTAATGCTGTATCTTTATAATAATAGTTTCTTTTTAGTATCATATTTATATCTGAATATGGGAAAAAATAATTTAATTTATCTTTATCTTTATGGTGAGAAATAAAATATGAACCATAACAAGTATGTCTTATATTATCATAATTATCATCTAATTCCTCTTCTAAATTTACTTTATCTTCTTCTATATTTTTTAATATTTTTTCATTTATTAAAACTTTAAATTCAATTCCTTTTTCTCTTGCATAAAAAAATCCTTTTATATGATGACTTAATTTTACAAAACAACATTCATTAATTTTATCACTTTCTAAATTTACATCTTTTTTAAAATCTACATATTTATAAATTTTTTCTAAATTTGAATTATTATTTAATATAGTGTCAACATCAATAATTAATTTTTTATAAGGATATTCAGATTCGTTTTGATTAAATAATTTTTCTACAGTAAAATTAGAGAATTTAGGAATATAATAATTAATATCTAAAATAGGATTTAAAAAAGGATGTGAAAGATTTTTTGTAAAATGATTTAATAATTTATATTTCATTTTATCTGGATTATTATAAAATAAATCAAAATTACTCCAAGGATTATTCCAAATAAATAATTCTTTTTTTAATTTTTTATAATAATTTCTCCTTTCTCTAAAATTTTTATAAGGTAATTTTAATATATTTTCAATTCCATTTTTAATTATATTTCTTATTTCAACCATTTCATTATTTATTTTATCATATTCAATAAAATCACCTTCAATATCATTCATGTGATAGATTTCTGATTTATTTTTTTCTAATCTTATCTTTGCTAAATTTAAAAATACACCATAATTAACAAATAATGGATATTTATCTGAAATAAATTTATTCAAACCTGAAAAATTATCTCTGAAATTTTGACCAATTATAATTGTATAAAATTTATCAAAGTTATCATATTGTTCTAATAAAGATTCTAATTTTTCTTCTTTTTGTTTTTCATTTAATTCAACACCTTCTTCAAATGATTCTTCTAATAAAAAATATTCAATAAATTTATATGCTATAGTTTTATTGAGGAATTTTTTAGTATTTTTTGAAAATAAATTTTTTATATAATTTTTTTTTTTATCTTGAATATATTTACCTATTAATAAACATAAACATAATAATTCATTAATGCAATTAAGTAATATTGTATATGAGTCATTAACAGGGTCTTTTGATTCAGTTAATTCAATTAAAAAACTTATTCCAATTCCAAAAATCATTAAAAATAAAGTTATTTTTTCTTTTGAAAAATTTGAATCAAAATCTTTTTCATTTAAACTACAGGATATTAATAATATATATCTTAAAAAAATAATATATTTATTTACTATTTGGATAAATTCTTTTTCATCTTTTGATAAAGTTATTTGTAGCATAAATAAATGTGATAATATTTTTAATATTGGATAATATTTTGTTGTGTCTTTAGAATATGTTAATAAATCAATCATACTTACAAAATCATTTGACATATTTTCATTTTTGGATAAAATTATATTTTCAAAAATATATTTACATTTATCCATTATTTCTAAATTTGAAATGTCTTTTTTTAAATATTGGTTAATATTCATTTTTTTTAGAAAGAAATCAATTATCATATCTACTAAATTATTATCTATCCATAATTCATTTAAATTTAAATATTTTTTGGATGATATTCCTTCATAAACATTTATTCCTTTTAAAAAAATATTTATAAATGTTATATTTCTTTCAGTAAATGTAGGAAAAATTATATTCATATTACCAGTTTCATATATATCTAAAATGTTTTTATCCTGATGAAATACAATCAAATAATCAAAAGTCATTCCTATTAAAATAGATAAAATTTCTTTATCAAGTTCTTTTTCAAAAGTTTTTTCAATTATATTATAAAAAATTTTATTAATTATCAAAGCAATTCTAACATTAATTGTTAAATTTTGAGATTTTCCTTCTTGATTTTGTAATTTAGAGCAATAAGTCATAATATTTGAAATTAATTCAAATTTGTCATAATAATCTTTTAATTCATTAATCATATCATTTATAAATTTAATACTAGAATTAAAAGTAGAAGTAGTATAATTTTGATAAAAAATAAGTGTATCAATTATATAATTTATTAATGAAGGATAAAAAATAATTTTTTTTAATAACTTTTTTTTAGATAATATTAGTAAATGTAAATGTGTATATAAAGAATTTAAATTTTCAATATTTAATTTATCACATATTTCTAATATAATATCAATTATTAAAGTAAGTTTCTCAGGAAAAAATTGAATAAATTCAGTTAAACTTTCAATTATTTTTGTATAATAAATACTCATATATTTATGATTGTAAATTGTTTTTGATAATATTAAATCATGATTATAACACATTGATGAAATGTAATTAGCATTTTTTTTAACTAAATGAAAAGCTAATTCTTTGATATCGTCATCAGTTGGATAAATATTTTCAAAATTTAAATTATGAATTTCATTATCTTTTTTTGGAAATAAATTTTGTTTAATATAAGTTAAAGAAAATTGATATGATTTAAAATATTTATATAGATTTTGAATAAATTTGATTACATTATATTTAACTTCAATAAAATCATTTTGAATTAAATTCATAAGAATAATTTTATATTCTTTTGATGAGTATATATTATAAATAATATCACTATATGTTTTATTTTTTAAATATTTATTTGATAAATCAATAATATAATTAATTAAACAGGGTGAAATATTTAATGATAATAAATTTACAATTTTTTTAAAATTATTTTCTACATTATCTTTTCTATCTTTAATTATTTTTTCAAGTAATAAAATTAAATTATTATTTCTAATTTTAAAAACTGGATTCATAACTTTATATTTTTCCTTATGAATATAAGAATTTAAATGTTCTTCGCAACATATTTCTTTTTTTTTCCAATAAAACTTTTCATTATTATATAAAGCAAATATTAATTTATTTATTGGTATAAAATAATTTTGAGAACCTTCATAAAATTTTAAAACATGTTCCCAAAAGTCATCTTGAAATATTGGATTATATTTTTTAATTATTGTATTATTATATAAAATATATTGAAAATAATATTGATAAAGTTGACTTTTTTCTGAAAAAACAAAAAGATTTTTTGCAATATCAACAATGATTTTTATAATATTATTTGTAAATATTTGTTTAGGAAATTTTTCTAAAAAAATACTAAACATTGTAAAAAACTTATTTGAAATTGTATGTTCCATATTTTTCTTTTTAAAACTCAAAATGATTAAAATGATATCAAAATAACATTGCATAATATCATTGTGTTCAGTACATAAATTAATATTTTGATATAACAATTCAATAATAGGTAAAATTATATTTATTCCTCCAATTAGGGAAATATTTTTTTGAAAACAATTATAAATATGATAATAACAATTATCACCAAATATTAAAGTGTTTTTTTCTTCATTATTAATTAAATTATATTCATATGAAATTGGAGAATATATACATAAAATTGATTGAATATATTCTCTTCCTTGTTTTTGGAAGAATTTTTCTATTGTTTTTCTTTTTGAAAAACCTATTGAATATTTATTATAAAGTAATTTATGAAATTCATATGAAATTATTTTACTAAATAGAATTATTGAAGTTATTTTACCATATAAATTATTTCCTAATAAAATTGAATTAATTACTAAATCTGAAGTACTTAATAAATAGGAATGTTCATATAATAATAAAATATTATTTAAATATAAAGATATTAATAATGTTTTTTCTTTAGATTGACAAGAAATTGTGATTTGATTCCATTCAAAAATATTTTCAATATTTTGATTTATTATTTCATTATTATCACTTGAGAAAAATAATTTTAAAGTTGAATTATCATGAATTGATATATTTAATATATAATTTCTATTAAAAATAAAAGATAATATATCAAAATTTTTTTTTTCATTTTTTTCTGGTTTAAACCACATTGTAATACATAATTCATTTTTTTGATTTATTGGTATTGTAATAAAGGAATTTGAATTTAAATAAAAATAATTATAAGGTTTATTAAATGTTATGTTAACTCCATATAAATGTTTTAATATTTCTAAATTTTTAATAATTAATTCATATGATGGTGACTCAATTTCTTTATTATGAAAAAAAATTGATAAATTTCTTATAACGTAATCTATAATTTCTTTTGAAATATCAATTGTATTTATTAAACTATCAATTATATTTAAACAAAGTAAATCTATTTTTTTTTCATTATATTTATTTTTTAAGTATAAATCTATAAAAACATAAATTAAATTTTTTTTATAATATTTTTGAATAAGAATAATATTCAAAGAACTTAGTGAAAAGCTCTCATAAAGAACATTTAAAATTTCTGTTATTGATAAAGAATTTAAATTATTATTATTTTGAATCAATTGATCAATTAATTTATCAATATGAGTATTTTTATAAATATAATATATTCCATTATTATTTGGATAATTTTTAAAAACTTCAGAAATTAAACTTGAAATATTTTCATCATTATAAATATTATCATTTTCAATTTAAATATTTAGAGAATTCATTTTAACAAAAAAAAATAATTAATATTAATAATAATAATGTTAGATGGAAAAAATAATGAATCTCCTGCCCAAATGATATTAAATAATATTGCAAAAATAAATAAAGGAAATAATAATAAAGGAAAAAATTTAATAAAAGAAAATAATAAATCCTATACAAATAATCATACAAGTAATTATAATTTTCCAACAATAAATTCAAATCTTAGAAACTCATTTTTAAATCCAATTTCAACATCATTAAAAAAAGCAATAAATAAATCAGCAATAATTGATTTTATTAATATAAAAAATAATACTTCAAGAAGTAATGAAGATAATATAAAATTATCAAAAAATGTTGATTCTCATTACAAAATAAAATATGAGAATTCTGAAAATAGATATCAAACAAACAATTTATTTCATAATAAATTTTTTTCATCTTCATTATTATCTTCTTATACAAAAAGAAATTTTAATACATTTTTACCAACACCAAATGAGTCATTAAGTGATGTAAGAAATAATTCTAATAATAATACATTTAAATCAAAAAAAATTTTATTAAAAAAAATGTTATCAACTAACTTAGAAAATAAAAATAAAAAAATAAAAGTCTCTTCTAAATCTAAACTTTTATCAAAATTAGAAAAAATTAGAAAATATAGAACATTAACATATTTTATAAAAGAAGGAAATAATGGAAAATTAATAGAAAAATGTCTTCAAACGAGACAAAATTATATTTCAGTATCAAAAGAATCATTTGCAAATTTAATTTGGACTCCTTTATCTTGTGATATTGATTTTAAAAATTTAGAAAATAAATTTCAATTTATTAATCATTTTGAATATCATAATGAATTATCAAATAAAATGAAATTATTTTTTAATTTAATTCATTATTGTGAATTAAATGATATTGATTTATTTTCTTTTTTTCCTTTAACAATAATATTTCAATTTGAACATAAATCATTTAATAAACAATTAAATGGATTTATAGAATTATATTCAGATATACCAAATTTATTAAATTATTCTAATATATTATCTCATTATTATAAATTTAAAAGTATGGATAAAGTTTATTCAGATTATTGTTCAATTAAACTAAGTTCTCAAATAGGAAATTTACAAAGAATGAAAATTCCTCATACACATTATAATGGAAGAAATATTTGGATTATTAAACCAATAAATTTAAATAGAGGAAGAAATATTAAAGTTTTAAGTGAATTAGAAGATATTATTAAAGAAATAAAAAGGTTAAATGAAACTAAACATTTAATTATTGATGATGGAGAATCAAATAAAAAAAAAAAAATTGGTCATGTTATTGTACAAAAATATATTGAATCTCCTTTACTTTATAAAGGAAGAAAATTTGATATAAGAATATGGGTCCTTTTTATTTTTCAAGATGAAAAATTAAGTTTATATGTTTTTAAAGAAGGTCATTTAAAAGCAACTTGTGATAGATTTGATATTAATTCATCTAATTTATATATTCATTTAACTAATTATAGTATTCAAAAAAACAATTCTAATTTCTCAAAAGAAGAAATTGGAAATGAAATTTCATTTAATGAATTTCAAAATGATTTAAATAATAATGAAAAAACAAAAGTTAATTTTTATAAAGATATATTTCCTAAAATATGTGATATAATTCAAATAACAGGAAATTCTGTAAAAACAAGAATTAATTTATCAAATAAAAATAATTGTTTTGAAATATTTGGATATGATTTTTTAATTGATTCAAATTATAATCCATTTTTATTAGAAGTAAATACTAATCCTGGATTTGAAGAAAGTTCACCTTTAATTAAAATTTTAATTCCAAGAATGATTGATGATGCTTTTAAATTAACAATTGATACTTTATTTAAAAATGATGTTATAATTAATAAAAATTCATCTTTTCATGTAAATGGGTATAAAGATAATGAAAATATGTGGTTAAAGTTAAAAATAAAATAAATATTTATTATTATATAATATAATTTTATAATAATATTTTTTCTTAAATAAATTTTTATATGATTATAAAACTTTTAATATAAAACTTTTTTATTTAAAATTAAATTTTAATTTTTTTTTTTGCATTTATGGATTCATTAAAAGATAATTTAAATAATAATGAAAGTAATAAGTTTAATAATGATTTATTTCCAAATTTTGAAAATTTATCTGAAGGAACTTTAAGAAGATATCAAGCTTATTTTAATTTAAGAACTGAAAATGGAGGAATTGCAAAACCAAAAAATGAATTAATTAATTTAGTAAAAGATCATTTTAATAAATTTGAAGTTGATAATGATATTGTAATTGAAAATTTTATTAGAATTGAAAAAGATCAAACAAATGAAAAAAATAATTCAATAAGAAAATCATTAAGAATTCAAGAAAAAGGAATTGCTAAATTTTTAGATAATTTTAATGCTAAATCATAAAATATTTAATTTAAAAAAATAAAACAAAAATATAAAATTAATTAATTTATAGAAACTAATATTGAAATTCCAATTCCCAAAAAAATTATTTATACTAAAAATAATTATGTTATAATTTATTCATAATTAGTTTTTACCTTTACTATATCTTTTTTTTAATTTATTTTGAATAAATAACAAATGAGAAAGATATTTAAAACCTAATTGAAGTCGATTTTTAACAAATAATGATGTATATTTTGTAATTTTACCATATTTTCCATCATTAATATCTTTAATTGCTAATATCATAATTAAATATCTCCAATTCAATAAAGTTATTTTAAGTAAATTATATATTAATATATTTTCTCTTTTATTAATTAAATATTTTAACATTCTATATTTTCTACCTACAACAAATTTTTTATTTCTATATAAAAAACTAATTTGAATATTGGAATGAAAAATTTTTACAAAATTCATTCCAGTATTATTTCTTAATATTGAAAATTTACTTTTTAATAATCTATTATTTTTATTTCTAATTGCATTTAATGCTTTTAAAAATTGAATTCTTTGTGTTCTTATAAAAATTAATTCTTTAAATTGATTATATGATTTAGTTATTAATTGTTTTCTTCTTTTACTTTGAATATTCCATGTTAATAAATGGTCTTTTAAATTATTTTGAATAATATCAAAGACTTTTTTTAAAAATTTGTGTTTGAAAAATTGATAAATCTTATTATAAACATATTTAACAATTCTTCCTCTTAAAAAATGCTTTCCTTTAATTTTCATATTTATTATTTTACTTAATTGTTTTAATTTATTTATTATCATTTTATTTGAAAAAACCTTTCTTGTTTTTTTAAATTTTTTTAAAGAAATATATTCAGAAATTTTCTTTGAAGCTAATTTTAATATTATAATTTGAGTCCTTTTTAACCATTCTTTTAAATATTTATTTAATCTATTTGTATTTTTTTCATCTGTAAATGTATGAACTCTTTTTAATATATATAATTTTTTATTTCTCCAAATATCAAAATGTTTTTTTAAATCATAATATTCATATATTTTTGTCATTTTTTCTAAATGATTTTTTTTTGGAATATTTTTTAATATTTCAAAACTTTCTTTTAAGTTTTTTATATCATTTTGTTTTAAAAGTTTTATTAAATATTTCTGTTTTATTTTCTCAATATTATCTTTATCACCATAATAAAATTCTTTACTTTTTATTATTTGATATAATCTAGTTAAAAAATATGATTTATCAATATAATCCCTTTTCTTAAAAATTTTTTCTTCAATTAAAGTAATAAATAATATTAATTTTAAGTCATTCATTGGTTTAGAATAATTCTTATAGATATGATTATGCATTTTTAATGTATTAAATCTTTTCCTTAAAAAAGTATTAATACAATATTTTAAATTATTTTCATTTATTTTATTCATCAAATTATCTAAAAATTTTTCTCTTTCCAATAATTTATTAGCATTTTTTCTCCATTGTGAAAATCTAATTAATAACAAATTTTTTTCTTTGAATTCTTCTAATTTCTCTTCATAAATATTATCAAATGTATTTTTTTTCCATTTTAAAAGAAATTTCTTTAAATCATATTTTCTTTTCTTTTTGTTTTCATTTCTAAGAATTTTATTTAATTTTAATGCTTTTATTTTTATCGGAATTTCTTTATTTTCATTTTTATATATTTCAACATCAGTAATTTCTTTATTCCATATATTTAAATATTTCCTATAAATAAATTTATTAATTTGATTGATAAACTTTTTATTTTTATAATAATCTTTAAACAAATTAAAGTTTTCTTTAATAAAATTTTGATGTAATATATCAAAAACATCTTTTAAAGCATATGGTTTAGAATATTTCAATAAATTTTTAAAAGATTTCTGTAATTGAATTTTTTGAATACATTTTTCTAATTTTTCAAATATAATAGGAAATTGAAAAGTCAAAGATTTCCTTTTTAAACTTTTTAATTGAGTTTTACATATTTGATTCTTTTTTAAAGATAACATAGTTTTAAATGACTTTATTTTTTGAGTATTGTTTATCCATTTAAAAAAATAATCTTTAGTAAATTTATATTCAACTAATCTTTTAAGTAATTCTTCATTATTAAATAAATTCATTAATTTTTCATTAATATAAATCAATTCTTTTTTAGATAATATTTTTTTAAAAAATTCAAATTCATTTTTAATCTTCTTATTTACTTTTAAATTCCAAACTTGTAATCTTTGAAAAAATCTATGAAATTTATTACATTTATTATTATATTTTCTATTGTCATTTTTATATTTTAATTTATAATAAATATAAGGATGATTATAAAAAGCACTTTTCCTAATAAAATTGTCATTACACCTTAATAAAAATCCTCTAATACATTTTTGAAGAAAAATAATTTTCAAAAAAGTATCATAATCCAAAACTTTTTTACTATATAAAGACCTTTTTTTATAAGGTTTTGAGAAAATTTTTTCCCCATCTTCCAAAATTCTTTTCTTAAGATAATAATTTTTATATTTTTGTTGAACAAAAATAACTTTTTTTCTCACAATATTATAAATTTTCAAAAGTGAAAAATTATTAAATAAAATAGTAAAAAAATCTTGAACTCTATGTTTAAAATAAACATTATTAACTCTATTAATAAAAGGTAAAATATCATCAATTTTATGTAAAGAATCTAAAACAGCACATCTACATAAAAAACCTCGATAAAAACTTTGAATTTTAGAACATAATACAAAATAAGAATTACATAAAGAAATACATCTCCACCATTTTTGAATAATAATTGCATTATTAATTAACTTCATTTTCTTTTGATAATTATCTGGTTTAATTCGATATGAATATTGTAATCTTCTTGCATGTACTGCTGCATTTTTTGCATTATCATATTTTATTTCTATTATATGATTTGTATGTTCTCTTTTAAATTTTGGTATTTTTGTTAAACCACTTCCAAATAATATTATTGATGATGCTCTTCTTATTGGTTTTTTTATTTGTTCCATTAAGTTTTCATTTGATTCTGATTTTGTTTTTTTTAATAATTTTGAATATAATAATAAGTTGTTTTGTTTAAATTTTTTATTTGTTTTTAATAAAATTTTTGAAAACTTATGATTTGTGTATATATCGTAAAAGTATTTTTGAAAATTGTTTTTTGTTTGATTTTTATCTAAAAATAATAAAATTTTGTTTTTTGGGAATTTAAATTTTTTTTTGAAGTAGATTTTGTTTTTTAATATGTCAATGTCTTTATTTGATAATTTATAATTGAAATTTGATTCATCTAAAATATCAATATTTGATATTGGAGAAATAAAATTTGTTGGAGAATTTATCATATGTAAATTTTGATTATTCATATTTTTTATTTCTCCTTTTGTTAAAAGAGGTTTTTTATTTATAGTAATATTCTTTTTTCCATTCTTTTGGGTTTTCTTTTTATTTTTATTTGTTAATAAATCTAAATTAACAGGAATATCCATAATATTGACTTCAGACATATTGTATATAAATTTTTTTATTCTTTTTTTATTCTTTTTTTATTCTTTTTTTTAATATTTTATTTTAATAAAAAATATTTCAAAAAAATAAAAATTTTTTTTATATTTATATCTTAAATAAAATACTATTGTTAAAACAATTTTTTCTTTATTAATTATTTAAATTAAAAATCAAAATTAAAGTTTTGAGTTACAACGTAATTTTTTTCACTTTTTTGGGTCTTGAATATCATATAAAATGTTGAATCATTTTTATCAAAATATATTATTCCTGATTTTGTAATAGTTTCTTTTCTTTCAAAAATATATTCTAAATCACTTCCATTTAAAATATCAATATATCCATTATCCAAATATTCAACAATTAAATTTCCATTATTTGTAAATATAAAATTATTATAAAAATTTCCTTTTGATTTTGCAAATTTTATCCCTGTTAAAGTATATCCAAAAATATAAGATTTATTATCATTTCCTTTACACATAACATAAATTAGTTTTAAAGGTGATAATTTTATCATTTGAATTTTATAATTTGTTTCAATGTTAATAACTGTTAACAATTCAAAATCATACAATTTTCTGACAAAAATTTCTTTGTTTGTTGCTGTAATTATTATATTTAATGAAAATTTCGAATTATCAATTTCAATAATTTTAATGGATGATAAATGTGAAAAAATATATTTTTTAATTTCTATTTTATAGTTATCTTTAATTTCATATTCAATTATTTTACCATTTTTTAATCCTATAATAAATGAATTATTTGATATTTCTCTTATTGCATTTACATAATCTTCACATATAATCTTTTTTTCTTTAATTACATTTATTTCTTTTTTTTTATTTAAGAATATAATTCTAAAACTATTATCTCTATATCTACAAGAAATAATTTTATAATTAAAATATCTTATTATATATTGAATTTGTACTGAATGATAATCAAAATATTCATAACCATTTTTTTCATTTTTTATTTGTTGTTTTTTAAATAATTCACTTTTAATTGATATATTTAATTTTTCAAATTGTATATCACCATTTTCACTTATTAATAAAAAAGAAAAATTTTCGTGATTAATTAATTGAATATAAATCCAATTTATATTTGAATCATTTTTTATTTCAAAATCTTTTTCATAATAAGTTTTTTCTATTCTTTTCAGATCATCTTTTAAATCTAATCGTTCAGGCACCATTCCAAAATTAATTGTTATATTAATTTCTTCCATTAGTTCTACTTTTTTTATATTACTAGGTATAATATTATTATCTTCAATTTTAATAATTTCATCAACAAAAGAACATTTTTCTTTATAAGTTGCAATAGGAAAAGAATTATAAAGATTCATAGCTTTATTTTCATTTTCTATATATTGTGTTTTACCAAACACATTTTCAATCCAATTTATAATTGAATCATTTGAACTATTTTCAAAATTTACAAAATTGCTATTTAATATTGCTCTATGTAAAATTAAAAATTCAACATATAAAGAAAGAGGATTTTTATTTTTTTGATAATAATTATCATTATATTTTAAACTCATTGGTATTATATCATCTAATTGAATTCCATTACTTTTTTTTCCAAAATTAGCACAATTTAAATTAATATTAAATTCAATTTTATTAAAAAATTCTGGAATTAATTCTCTATTATCATTACTTAAACGTATTGCTAATTCTGTTTCAAGAATAGAAATAAACATTCTATTTGTATTTTCTTGTGAATTATTTTGCAATTTTATTAAATTTTGCAAAAAAGGATTTATTCTCATTAAATAATAAAATATAAAAGACGCAGTAGAATAATGAGAATAAAAATGAGATTTATATTTATCTATATAAGAATCTATAAATCTATTTTTTGCAGATTCTCTTTTACTTTGAGTTTGAACACTAATTGGATATTGAAATATTCTAGAAAAACTATCTTCATTGTTAAATTCTTCTTTTGTTTTTCTTGATAATAAAATTTTATTTATTTCATATATATCATGTTCATATAATTCTTTAAAATTTTTTATTACCCAAGGAAAAATTGGATATTGTGAAGTATCATTATAAGTTCTTGATGAATAATAATTTAATACAAGTAATAATTCATATGTTGAAATTTTATTATTGTTATATTCTTTTATATAATCACTTAATTTCTTTTCTTTCTCTTTTTTTTCATTTTTTAATAATTCATTTTTTAATTCTTCTTTTTCATTTAATTTTAATATTAAATTATTATAATTATGTCTTGAAAGGAAATTAAAAAAATAACTTTTTCCATTGTTTAAATAAAATTCTAATGCTTGGTCAAAGAATATAAATTGTCTTTTTTTTATTTCATTTATTTCTGAAAAGTATAATATAATTGTTTTTTCTTTATCAATTCTATCATTTTCAAACGACAATATAAAATATTTTTTACTATCAATTTGATAATTTCTAAATAAAAGATAATTTTCTCCAATTAAAAACATTCCAAATAAAGAATATTTAACAGTAATTAATTCACATTCAAATTGATATGCTTTTTGATTAATCCCAATATTCCTTTTAATAAAAGGGATTTTTCTATGTTGAAATTTATTTAAATAAGATAAAATATATGAATGTGTAATATTAAAAAATTTATCATCAAAAAAGTTTAAATCTTGCGTTAAAAAAAGTGGACACTCAAATTTATTTGAAAAGTTTTTTAATCTTGAAGGATAATTTAAAGCTTTATTTTCTCTTCCTGTTTTAAAATTACTTATATAAAAGTTTTTTAAATTAATAAATGGTTTATTATAAAAGAATATATCAATAAAAGAATGAGAAAATGTTTTAAAAAAAAATTCATTTTTTGGATTTATAATAATTCCTTTTTGAATAATACTTTCAAAATAATTTTTTTTTTCTTTTATTAATTCATGATTTAATTCTTCTGCCTTTTCTTTTTTATTCTTTTCTTTAATTGTTTTTGATTTATCATTTTGTCTTAAATCAAAATACATTCTATTTGAAGTATTCATAAAAGTTGTTTGATTTAATACTATATCATTATTTTCAGTATTATTATTCTCAAAAATATTATTTGAATATAGTGATAATTTATTTGAATTTATTTCATTAAAAGATTCACTTATTACTTTCTTACTATATGAATTTGATTTACCACTAAAATTAAATGTATTATAAAATGATATTTTTGCACTACTTCTTCTTGAATTTGATTTTAAAAACATTGAAAAATAAATTATTCTTGGATTTTGATTTTGTTTATTGAAATATTCTTCTAATTTTTCAAAAGTCAATCCTTTAGAATAATCAAAGTGATATATTATATTATATTCTTTAAATTTTGAGTTTTCAAATTTTCTAAAAAATTTTTTTTTGGATAACTCAATGATATTCATATATAGTGAATTAAAAAACAAATCTAATTTTTTTATATTTGGATTTAATTTTTTCAATGATAAATATTTGGTTAGAAAATATATTGAATAACTAATCTCAGTATAAAATATATGTTTATCAAATTTTAAATTATTTTCAAGTTGCAAAACTTTCTCTTTTATAACATTCATAGATAATGGCATATTTATCATACAATCCATTATATAAAATATAGTATGATTTATATTATTACTTTTAAAAACTTCTTGAAATAATGTCAAATATTCTTTTTCCTTTTTTGTAGATGATTGAAAAATTAATAAAAAAATATCAAAAATTATTTCACTTATTATTCTTCCATTTCCTTTTTCATCATAAAAAATTATTTTTGTATAAATATAATAATTATTTTGTATTAATATAAATAATATTTTTAGCATATTATAAAAATCATCTTCATGAATTATATAATCTAAATGTGTTGAAAAATAATTTTCAATAAAAAATAGGAAATTTACTATATTAAATTCCATATTTCCATTTTGGAATTTTTGTATTTCTGAAAATGTTTTATCAAGAATAGAAAAACCATATTCTATTAATTGTTGTTGATTAAAACAATCTTTAATAAATTTAAATATAAAAGGATTTTTATGATTGTTTATTAAAAATATTATCAATTTATCTTCAATAAATTTTATTAATTCATTTAATTTTATTTCATCTTTAGAATGAGAGTTTAAAAGTTTACTAAAAATTAAATATGAAATCTCACCAAAAAAAATGGCAAAAAATGATTCGTCAATATTTTCATTTTTATATTCATTAAATATTTCAATTATTGTAATACAAAAATCTTTAAATGATTTTTCTATATTATAATCTTCTGTAATATCGTCAAAAATTTCTAAAATAATATTAAGGATAATATCAACTTTTTCTTGCTCAATATTTTTAAAGTTAATTATTCCTTTTATATTTTTATTTGAAGAAGGAAATATTAATTTTTTAAAAACTTCAAATTTTATATAAAAATTAATGTTTTTTATTTTGCTTAAAAAAATATTATTATTAATAGATTCTTCATTTGGAGGATAAATCATTAAATTTCCCATTATAATTGTAATAACTTTCCTATACATTTGTTCAAATAAAGTATTTTTTAATCTAGAATTATATAATCTATCTAAATAAAGTACAAAATCTTTTAATTTACTTTTATCTAAATATTTTATATTTTTCAAATTACATAAAATATTTAATAATATATTATTTATAATATTATTTTCTGAATTTAATAAATATTCAGATATAAAACTTATTATTAATTTTTTCTGGTTAAATATAATATAATCAATTTCTAAATATTTTGATAATAATAATTGAAATGAATTAATACATTCATTATTATTTAATGACTGAATAATATTTGAAAAAGATAATATACCAAAAATAATATTTTTTGAATAAAGATTATCTATTGGTTGAGATGATTCAATTATTTTATATATAGAAGAAAATATATTATCAATTATAAAATTATCTTCTTTTGAATATAAATTTTCATTTAATAGAATATCAATTATACTATCTCTGAAAAAAACAAATAATTCTAAATTTTTTTTCCATTCTTGTTTTAAAATAGTATCTATGTTTTCTTTAATTTTCATAAGTTCAAATATTAAACTTCTAAAAAATGCTAAAATATTGAATAATTTTGGTGATAAAATCCCCATTATTTTTTTAAATTGGGATATCTAAAAATTAAAATAATTTTACTAATCCGATTAAAATTGCAATTTCTGAAAAAAACTTTTTTAAATCAAATTCAAAATGTTTAAAATTATTTTCTCTTGATGTTATTAAATTTAATAATTCTTCAATTAAAACTAATATAATCTCAATATTTTGAACACTAAAAAAATAAATAAAAAATATATACATTGAATCAATTAGTTTATTGGATTGATTATCTTTTTGCTCTTTTTTTGATTTATTAAAATATATTATTATTTGATAATAAAAATTCAAATGTAATGTTAGAAATTTAATTCCATCCATTTTTAAAAATTCTGAAAAGGTGCTTTTATTTCTAAAATTAAAAAATTTACTATTGAAATTATAAGGAATTTCTAATTGAATATTATTTTCAACTTCTTTTAAGTGAGTAAAATTTGCATTTTCTTGTATATAAACTTTATCACATTCTAAATTTAAATTTTTTGTTTCATTATTTTTTTTATCAACATTTAAGTTTTTTTCTTTTATTTTAGTTAAATAAATTTCTTTCCCATTATTTAAATAAAGATAATTAATATTATCAATATATTTATTTTTAAAACTTTCTGGATAAATATATAATTCAATATCTTTTTGAATATTATTTTCTTCAGATTTAAAATATTTCAGAATTTTTTCATAATAATAATCATTTTCTTCAAATATTAAAATATTTTTCATATTATAATTATTATATATGAAATTTCCATATTTACCTTTTAATTTAAAAATATAATCTATCATAGTCTCTTTTTCTATTTTATATGACTTATTAAAAATAATAACGGGACCAACAAATCCTTTGAATGTATTTAAATATAAATAAGTATTTTCTTTTGAAAAAGTATTATATTCTAATTTACAACCTATACATAAGTTAAAATTTTCCAAATATATTTTATCTTTATAAGAATATTCATTAGATTTTTGCTTAATTTTATACTGACCTCCAATATAATTTATTATAAATTTTTTTTTTTCAAAAAATGAAATTGCAAATAAATAAGTTTGTTCAGGAATTATTATTATATTTGGTTGAAAATAATTTGAATTTATTTTAATTATTAATTCATAATTATTAGAGCTTTTTATTTTTATCAAATTAATTGAAAAATAAATATTATTTTCTTTTTGGAATATGATAATCGTATAATTTTCTATATTCTTAATTGGGATTAAATTAAAAGAAAATAAAACTGTATTTTCTCTATTATTTAATTTATTAATTCTCGCATTGATTCCACAATTATCAGACCCTAAATAAAATCCTTCATAAAGTTTATATGTATCTAAAGAATATAATTTCTGTTCTTTTATAAAAACATTAAGAAAATAATTAATCATAAAGTTATCAATAATCATTTTTTGATTAAATTCTTCTAAAGTATTGTTGTTAAAATTTACTAAAGAATTTTTAGTTATATTTAAAAATTGGGACATTAAACCCTTCATACTAAAATTTAGTATATATAATTTAGAAATAAAATTATCTAAAGTTCTATTTAATTCATTTGATTTTGAATTGATTAAATATAAACATTCAATTATATTTAAAATTTTTGATTCATATCTTTGTAGTAAATTAAGATTTGAAATATTATTTGATAAGATTAATTCATCAAAAAATGCAAAATAATTTGAAATTGAAATCTCTTCTTCTTTTGATATATTTTTTTTCTTGTTTATATATATATTTTTTATAATATTAAAAGATAAAGGAATAAACATTATATTTTTTATAAAATTATCTTCATAAATATAATCACATTTATTTTTTTTTTCTTTGATTTGTATTAGTGAAAATAATAGAAGTTGCCTTGAAAATATTTCAAAATGATTTATATGAAAAAAATTACTATTATAAAGGTTTGAAAATAAAACAATAAGAGAATTTATTGAATTATAAATCTTTGAAAACTCTTCTTTATTATTTTGTTCATTATTATATTTTTCAAAAAAATAAAATATATGTAAAAGAAAATATTTAAATAATTGTTTGTTATTTAAATTATTGTTTTTTAAATTTAAATTAAATTTGGATAAATATTTTAAATTACTTTCATCAAGATAATTTGATAATGTTTTATATAAATAAATTTCTTTTTCATTAAAATTAAATGAAATATCAATCTTGGTTTTTTTTAAAAGATTTTCATACATTAATAAAAAAGAAGAAGCCTCATTTTTATTTTGAATAAAAGAATCTTTTAAATTTTCAATTTTTATTTTTTGATTAGATATTATAACTATTTTTTCCATATCTAAAAAAAAATTTATAAAATATTTAAAAAAAATAAAAATTAATGAATCATTTTAAATAATTTAATTTGTTTAAAAATAAAAATTATTATTTAAATAATTATTTTTTCTTTCTCTTATTAGTTCTCTTATGAGAAGTAGAATTAACTAATCTTCTATATTGTTTTTTTAACATTCCAATTTCCTTACTCATAATTTCATTATTTTTCTCAAGTTGTTTAATTTGTTTTTGTAGTTCATTTTTCTGTTTAATATTTCCAGTTTCTAATTTCTTATTTTTAGAAACTTCTTCATTTTTTAAATCCTTAGACATTTCTTCTCCCATAATTTTATTTTGTAATTCAGTAAATTTTTTTTCTAATTCAAAATATTTTTTACTATTTATTTCTGCCCTTTGATTATAATAATCTCTTTGATTACTTATTTCTTTTAAAATATCATTAATTTTTTTTTCAGCAGTTGCAGATTCTTCTCTTTTAATATTTAATATATTTAACTTTTCATTTAATTGTTTAAAAACATAATCATTTGTTAAATTTATTTCATTAATTTTAGTTTCATATTCATCTTGAAGTTTATTATTATCTTCAATTAAATCATTAATTGCTTTTTTATATGAATTAATTGTTGCAAAATAATTATTAAAATTGTTTTTTATATCATTGCATTCTTTTGTTCTTCTTTTTTGTTCTATTTCATATTTTGTTTTTAATTCATATTCTTTTTGAATTTCTTGATCAAGTTCATAATTATGTGATATTAATTCTGTAATTCTATCATTTAATTTATCTATTTCATCATCTAATTTTAATAAACAATTATCTCCCTTTTTGTTTGCTTTTTTATATATATTTTCTGTTTTTATATATTTATCTTTTGTATTTTTTAATTCTTGTTTTGCATTTTCAGTATCAATTTTTATTGTAAATGGAATTGGATATATTGATTTGTATCTTTCTGTTTTTATATTTTTGGTTTTATTCATTGATTAAATTTTTATCATTATAAAAATTAATTAATTTCATAAAATAAATTTATATTATATTATATATTATATATTATATATTTTTTTTTTAATGATTAAAATTTTGGAATTGATTTATTAAAAAGGATTTAACTGTATTGAATTTGGATATGAATTTATATTAATATAATTATTATAAAAATCTTTTAAACTATTTGAATATAAATTTTGAAAATTTTTATTTAATTCATTTATTTTTGAATGTTGAAAATTCATATAATCAAAGATTTGTTTTTGATTTTCACCTTCATTTGAATTTTGAGTTGATGTAAAATCACTTATATTATTATTAAAATTAATAAAATTTTCTTTTGATTGTTTAAATGAATTAGTTAATTCATTATCATTTTTAGGAATATAATAATAAGGAAAATATTGATTAATTGAATAATTATTTTGAAAAAATGAATTTTCATCAAAGGAATAGAATAATTTAATTAAATCATTTGGATCAAATGAGTCTAGACAATTATGAATAAATTTTTCAATTTGTATCATTTTTATTTGTTCAATTCCAAGATCATTTAAACCATTACTTTTATTATATAATATTGAAAAATCAATATTATTATTTATCTTTTTATTTAAAAAATTTTTAGTATTATTATTATAATTTAAATTTTCATATTCAGAATCTTTACATTTTGATATTTTAATAAAATTAAAAATTTTTTCTTTTTTTTTTGAATTAATTGATGTTTCATTTTTTAAAATATTTTCATTCAAATTAATTGTATTATTATGTCTTTCATTAAAAATATTTAAATTAGAATTTGAATTTTTAAAAATAATTAAAATCATTTGCTCAATTTTTTCCATATCAACATTCTTTAAATCAGAATTAGTAACATTTTGAATAAATTCATAATCCAAATTATAATTTTCAGAACTATTTTCAGTATTATCAAAACAAATATGATGATATTTCTTATTTAATTTTATTAAATATTTTTGCGCATGTGAACGAATTTGAGCACTTGATCTTGTTTTAACATACTTTTTTACTTTTTTCCAATTGTTACCAAATAATAAACAACCTTTAATAAATCTAAAATGTTCTTCTTGTTTCCATCTTCCAATTTGTAAATCATTTTGTTCACTTAAATTTTCTGATAAATTATCATCTAAATTATTTTGATTTATATATAATATTAAATCTTCTTGAGGATTTTTTATTTTCATTTTTAGATTTTCCATTAACAAAAATAATTTTTATTATTTTTAATATTACAATATCTTAAATTATAATTAAAGATATTTTACTTTATATTGATATGTTTTTATATATATTTTTATTATTTGATTATTTTTATTTTTAGACAATGTAATAATATAAAAAAAAATTAAAAAAAAAAAATCAAATTAAAAAATTAAATATCAAAAATTAAATTTCCTTTTTAAAAACTTTCAAATTTTTTTAATAATAATAAATCCCAAAAATTAAATTATAATTTCATAAAATCATTTCATTTTTAAATGATAAAACCACTAAAAAAAAACTAAATAAAATCTTTTATTGAAACCAATCTAAGAAAGGATCTTCATTAGCTTTAATAGAAGGAGTAGGTTCATCAGAATCAGGATAAGATGAAAAATTGGAAATATCATTTTCCCCTTTAACTTTAGGTTTATATGGAGGAGGTAATTCTTTTTCAAGTAATTTTTCCCAATCTAAATCTTTAAAAAATCTATGTCCTTTAATATCTTTAACACCTCTTTTTAAATTTCCATATCTTTTAGTTAAATCAGCTTCTAATAAATGTTTAACTAAGCTTTTAGCATTTGAATCAAAACCACTTGGAAATCTAATTTTACCTTTTAGAATTTTTTGATAAACCATCATTGGATCATCATCACTGAAAGGATCAATTCCAGCAATCATTTCATATAATAAAATACCACATGTCCACCAATCAACTGGTTTACCATGTCCTTTATTTAATATAATTTCTGGTGCTAAATATTCTGGTGTTCCACATAAAGTATATGTTCTACCTTCTACAATTTTAGCAAAACCAAAATCTGTTAATTTTAAATAACCACTTTTATGAATTAAAATATTTTCTGGTTTTAAATCACGATAAATTATATTTTTTGAATGTAAATATTCAAAAATTGATATTATTTGAGCAATGTAAAATCTAAAAAAAAAAAATTAAAAAAAATTATAAAAAAAATAATAATTTTTACCTTGCTTGATTTGCTGGAAATCTTCCAATTCCTCTTAAATAAGTAAATAATTCACCTCCATTAATTAATTCTAAAGATAAATAAAGAAATTTTTCATCTTGAGTAAAACCATCAAATGTAATTACAAATGGATGATTTATCATTGCAAGAATTTTAATTTCGTTTGCTATGTGATCTGCTTGTTTTGATTTTAATATATCTATTTTTTTCATTATTTTCATTGCGAAATATTCTCCTGATTTTTTGTTTTTAGCTATACGAACACGACCAAATGCTCCTGTTCCTAATGTGTCACCCATTTCGTAGTTTTTTAAATTCATTAGCTTTACTTTGTCTCCCATTTTATTTTCTTATTTTTATAAAAATTTTTTTTTATTTATTTGGAAGTTATTTTTTATTATTATGTTTAATTTATTGTTTATTTATAATTTTTTTTTATACTTATTTTTTTTTTTTATTTTGTTTTTTTTTTGTAATGTTTTTTTTAATTATGAATTTAAATTTTTAGAATTTTGAAATATAAAGAATGTTATTTTTTTTATTTATATAAGTTACATTTTATATTTTAGATAAAAAAAATAAAATAAAAAAAAATAAAATAAAAAAATAAAATGATTGAACCACTGAAAAAACAAAATAATAATCCAACATTAACAAACCCAAATTCAACATTATATAATTCAACAAATGAAAAATTTCGTGCAATAAATACAGAAAATGAAATAAAAATCTTTAATAAAACATTTAGTGAAGGATTTAAACAAAGTCCAAAAATAACATCAGGAAAAGCAAGAAATATTTATCTTCAAACACCAAAATTATTTTCTTTAAGAGATATAGATGATAAAAAAACTGATTCGAGAGGAACATCTTTTCCAGGACAATATAAAAGATTAAATGATGATGAAATTCAAAAATTATTTGGTAATACTTATAGTCATGGTTGGAATTATGATAAAGCTTTTATGAAGAAAATAAGAGAAAATACTGAAAAGTTAAAAGATAAATTTAGAAAAATAAAAATGACAAAAATGAATAATTTTGGTTTAGATAATAATATTAAATTTAATAATATTAATTATACTGAACCTAATAATATTTATAGTAGAAAAAATTCAAAACAAGGAAATGATATTAATGTAAATAATAATAAACCAGAAATAATTAAAATAAGAAAAATAAATAAAAATGAACAAGAAAATGAAAAAGAAAATGAAAATATTGAAAATTTAAAAGAAAAAGATAATAAAATAATAGAAAATGAAACAATA